>CABHPP010096665.1:46616-69463 GCA_902168425.1 Peromyscus attwateri | reverse complement strand
CTATCTATCTATCTATCTATCTATCTATCTATCTATCTATCTATCTATCTATCTATCTATCAGCTCTCCTACACATCTATCTATCCATTTACCCCACTTTCCACCTAGTTATCTGTCCATCTATCCATCTGTCCACCTACTCACCCATATACCTGTCCATCCATTCCATACCCAGCTTACACTGAGAGGTTGCCTGGGGTCTGCTCTGCATTGCCCAGTCTGTATTCCCTTGATGTTTTGAGCCTTACAGTCACCCAGGGAGGGATCTAGGCTATTCTTATTTGGGGGATGAAGAAACAGCCTTGAAGACATGGTTCCCTCCTCAAGGATGCGCTGCCAGCAAGTAGCAGATGTAGGATGCCTCCTCCACTGCCCTATGTTAGGAGTGGGAAGAGGTAGGGAAGGGAAGGAGGAGGACACAGACTTGGGACTTTCAGATCTGTTTGGGAAGGCCAGGAACTGTTCTTTCTTTTCTTTCTCTTGCGTATGTGTGCTTAGTGTACATGTGTGTATGTGCATTTGCGTGTGTGTGTTTGTGTGTACATGTCTGCATGTATGGAGGCCTGAGGTTGGTGTCAAAGAATCTTCCTTGATCACTTTCTACCTTGTTCTTTTGAGGCACAGTCTCTTAACTGAACCCAGAGCTCAGTGATGTGGCTACAGTGGCTAGTCAGTTTGCTCTGTTTCTGCCTTCCAAGGGCTAGAATTACAGAGAGGCTGCTGGGATAGCCTGACCTTTACATGGATTCTGGGGATTGGAACTCTGGTCCTCACGTTCGTGAGGCAGGCACTTTACCCACTGAGCTTTCTCCTCAGCCACGTGGTGGATTTCAGCCATTCGGTGCCTAGAACCACGGAAGGAACCCCTCAAACACGTGTGAGATGCGCATGCTCAATAAACACACCTATCTGTCCTCCGGTGCTGCTAAGGCACAGACAGTGGTGCCGTGGGCCCAGCCAAGCCCGGGATGCAGGGTGGGGAAGGACATCTGAGCTGAGACCCATGAAACCTGGGGATTAGCCGGCAGTGGGAAAGACTGGTGAGACAAAGGGGAGCAGAAGTCTAGTAGCTACCAGCCTCTGACTGTTGGGGACCCCAGGGACTGGCTGCTGCAGGGGCCAGATAAAGATCAGGGAGTGGGGCTGAGGCTGAGGGGACGGAGAGGTCAGCAGGAGAGTGTTTCAGATGTTGCCCTGGCAGGAGATGGCCCTGGCAGGAGAGTCGGGTGAGCTGGTACCCTGAAGCTTCTCCAGCAACAAGGAAGCCATGGCTAAGGCTGGGCAGGGCAGAGGGAGGGAGGAGGTACTCCTGAGCCCAGCCCGGGTCTGAGAGTCATTAGCATTAGCTTTGAACCACTAAGGGAGGAAGTCAGCGCTGAGAGCCCAGAGCCGGGGCCTCTCTCTCCTGGCCTCACCTGTAATGCTTCTATTTCTGTCCTGGGGATGGCAGCTGCCTTCATCTACAATTGTGCTCCTGGCACGGAGCCTACAGGCCTGGTCACTTTGGAGGCGAGGGGCATGTGGCAGGGTATCATCCACAAGGGCATTAGTCTAGGATCTCACATCGTGGTCTCCGTCAGGCCCGGGATCTGCATGGGATAGCCATGCAAAGGAATGTTAGTGAATGGCAGAAGCCCCAAAGGGATGGTATAGGCATGTAGGGTGTGGGCCTGTCTCTTGCTAGATGTTCTCTGGACATGTGTGTGTGTGGATATGGAGGTCTGTTTGTATTCCCAGGAGAACACACGTGTACACATATGAGTACATGCACATGGGTGTGCATGTGAGGACATATATACGTGCCATGCCATGGTGTCTGTCACTCACGGGAGCATATGTGGAACCTGGGCCACCCTGGCTGGCTGTGTAGAGAGCTTGTTAAGTGGCTTGGGACTGAGGTGGTTACTCCATGTCCCAAGCACCAGCTTGCCTGTTCTCTGGAGAAGGGCAGGGGCCAGTCTTAAGCCCAGCACCCCTGTGTTCCCCAGAAGTTCCAATTATTGAGGCTCTGTGCACAGATAGCCAAGGGAGGCTCTGAGTCTTTCCACAGGACTTTGTAACAGCTAATGGCCCCCCTGGGAACCCTCAGATGGCCTCTCCGCTGACAGCCACCTCTCTCAGAGTCCAGCATCGTGGAGATGTGGAGAGCATGAGTCCCCAGGGTCCAAAATACCTCCAGATTGAGTGAGCAGCTATGTTCCAAGGAAAAGAACCTTAGGATAAGCAACTTCTCTCCCTCCTTCACCTCTTTCCCCTTCTCCCTCCTCTTCCTCCTCTTCCTCTCTCTCCTCCCCCTTGTTCCCTTTCCTTTTCATCCTCCTTTCTTTCCTCTTATCCTTTCCTCCTTCTCCTCCTCTGCTTCCTCCTCCTCTTCCTCCTCCTCTTCCTCCTCTTCTTCCGTCTCCTCTTCCTCCTCTTCCTCTTCTTCCTCCTTCTTCTCTTCCTCCATCACTGCCTCTTCCTAATTTTTGTTTTTATTTTAAGGCAGGGTCTCTCTACATAGTCCTGGCTATTCTGGAGCTTTGTAGACCAGGCTGTCCTTGAACTCACAGACATCCTCCTGCCTGTGCTTCCTGAGAGCTGGGATCACCAGCACCACCACGCGGGGCTTGAACTCACCTTCTTAAGTAAATAAACCGCAGGAGTGCATGGCAGTTAGAATATGGAGATCCCTGAAGTCCAGCAACTCAGCCCCTCATTCCATAGGAAAGCCTTCTTTGTCCCTGGTTGTCTTCCACTAGGAGTCACCAGGGAATGGGTGACCTGGGAGGGCTGTGTCCGCCTTGGCATGTGTTCAGCCGTAGCCTGCAGCTCTCTGTTTCACCACTAGATGGCAAGCTAGAGAGCTAGCACTGGGCAATCAATGATCAGTGATTAATTGGGAAATCAGGGAGGGGGGGGGCTACCAGAACCTTAAGAAATGTAGTGGAGGATAGAGCCCCAACATGATCACCCAGGAAGACTCAACTGGGGGTCAGAGAGTGCAAGTCCTGATCTCCACTCTGCTGTGACGTGGGCCTCAGTTTCCCTGCTGGCACAGAGCAGAAAAGCTGAATTAAGTCGTATGGTTCTCAGCTTTGTATAGAGTGGCCAGGGAACCCAGAAGTCAGGGGTTACAGGTTTTTTCAAAATATGTCCCTTCAGCCCACCCCTGCAGCTTCGTCCTCAGCCCCAGCCTTTGACGGATACGGGAAAGGAGACAGAGGAGGGGAGAGGGTGAAGGAGAGAGGCGGGAGGCCACAAAGATGTCCGATTCACCCCCCCCCCCCCCCCCCCCCGTCTTTGAATCCTCCAACTAGAAAGTGGAGTTAATCTTACTAACCTCTGTCCTGTTGTGTGGCTGAAATGGCATTGTGTGCTTGAAGAACTTCCTGCAGGATGTCAAGTGTGAGACGTGATGGGCAGGTTCCGTGACCAGGCCCAGGGGGGCTTGGGGACATCTTAGCAGAGGCTGGTCTTAGAGGTCTCATAGTGTGGGTGGGTATTCCTGCAGACAGCGCATGACTCTGAGACATCCTGGGTCTGCTGTGGCAGCTCTGGAAACAGCATGTTGGGAGCGGGTGAGAGCTCACCTCTCACCATTCCCCATACTCGACTTGTGTTGTTACTGGTCACTCACCTCCTCAGGTAGCTCTCCACACACATCACGCCACGACAGGATGGAAATTAGTGCAGTTGTCTCTACTCCCTTGTTGGAGGATTCAAAGACAGAGGAACATATTGAGAAGGGGTGGCTTACATCTGGAATTTAATGATAAATGGCTGGAGTTTATCAAGCATTGGGCTAAGTCCCTCAGTCTCACAGTGCTGTTACTCCATCTTCTAATAAATTCTAGGATGTTAGGATTGTGTGATCTCCACTTTATAGGTGGTGAATTGGAGACTCAGTTTTTGGGGTGCTGAGCTTTCTGTTGACTGAGGTGAGGCAGTGGCAATCTCAGGGGACATACCTGCCCTGGTACCCAGGACTGCTTTGGTCCTTCCTGTCCAGATAGGGTCCCAGGTGGATCGCTGTCAGGCCAGTTGTGTTGAGAAGGGATAGGAAGACCCAGGGGTCCTTCTTGGAAGGACCTAGGGAGTTTTATTTGGGACAGGATCTGGGAGAAAGAAAAACCGTGGGTCAGAGCTGACATGGACATTTTGTTTCTTTCCCTGGAGTGTGTGGCTCCTTGGGCTTGAGGGAAGGAGGAGGAACACTGTGAGCGGACTCTTCCCTGGATACATCCGGGGTTCCAAGGCTTCCTGTCCTTGGTCTATATGGGATCTCTCCTCTCGGGGTATAAAAACCTACAGCCTGTAGATGGGAAGGAGGGAGGGAGGGAGAGAGGGAGAGAGAGGGAGTGAGTGAGATGAGGCAGGGGACCTCCTGCCGAGAGCTGCTGTCTTCTTTGAAGAGCAGGGTGGAGAACATTTTGGCCAGATGTCTGATGGGAACCCAAAGGGATTGTAGGATATGCTGGGGGTGGGGCCAGGGCAGTCAGTTCAGGGTCAAGTACTGAGCCTTGTTCTAGAGATCTGGAAGGATGTTGGTCAAGACACAGGTGGGAGGGGTATGTCAATGTCCCTTGATTGCTCTTCATCTAAGGTACCATTGCCTGGGCTCACTACGCCAGGCCTAGAGCTAGGTACAGGATCAAAGAAAAGATTCACCCGTAGCCCCTCACCTCTGGCTGACACCTGAGCCCCAGGTGGTGGGACAGGGTCCAGGGGTCAGGGTTAGGCACTGCAGATGCTCCGAGGAGACTTCACAGAGGAGGGTGACGGGACCTCGGAAGGATGAGGGTTGTTTGGGACCCTGTGGGTGGGCACACATTGCTCTGGGGGAGGGACTCCAGGCCCGTGGGATGAAGAAGACAGGGTGCTCTGTGACTTGGTGTCCGCCTTCAACCTACAGGCCCCTTGCAGGCTGGGCTGGTGCCAGCCATTGTGACCCTGGCAGTCCGACCGTCTGCTGCCTGGCCCAGCCTCCCCGGCTCCTGTCGTGCCTCTGATTAGTTGGCTTGGCAATGGCAGGGCAGCAGACGGCTTCTCTTCGCGCTCAGCACTTTCCTCTCCTGGCTGTTCAGTGCCCTCCGCCAACCTGGCCAGATCAGAAAGTATGCAGCCTTGGGGGCCAGGCCACAGCCGTGGCACACCGCTTTCTCGGCTTTCCCTCCCTCCGGCAATGGGTTGTGCCCCTGGCTGAGGCTGGCACATGTCCTGTGATTTCTGCTTGAATTGGCCTGGCAGAGTGGCCGAGCTAATCTGGCTTGACAGCCCCTGTCTGTGGAGCACCTTGGGCCTGGAGAGGAGATGGCTGTTAGGAAGTGTACCCCCCTCTTGCCATCTCCTCCATGGCCACCAAGGGACCTCCCAGATTCTCTTGCAGCGGAGGGTCTACTTTGGGGTCTCCATCTCTTAGGGTTGGGGTGGGGCTGTTATATTCATTTCCCTGCCTGGGATTTGCCACTATGGTGCCAGTTTTGATGCCAGCTAGACCATCTACCCTGATGCTACCCATGTCACATTCCTAGACCAGACCCCTCTCTCCCAAACCCCACACTGTGAGCCCAGTGAAGCAACTCCATGAGGATGGACAGCGAGGCACCCCAAACTCCACATGTCTCCACTGATACCTGCTCTTGTGACCCCAAACCTTCAAGCTGTCCATGACTCTTTCCTCCCTCCCACATCCGATGCCTCATCTCTTGGTCCCACCTTCCCAGTATCTCCAGGACCCTCCATGTGTCTCCATACCACTCTATGTCGTCTGGACCTGGCACTATTGTCCTTTAGCTTATCACAATGGTGGGCAAGCAATGGCCGGACGGGGACAGGCAGGACACACAGGGGCAGATGCCCAGTGGCAAAGTACTGATGAATCAAGAAGGAGGCTTAGAGTGGCTGGGGTAACCTCAACTGTGAGTCTGAGGAGGGGGAGTCCATTCCTCTTGGGTCTCACTCCAGCCATTATGCAGCCACCATTGCTCTCCTGGTCACAGAGCCCATGAGCCTGTCCTCCATAAAGAAATGGGCTCATGCAATGGGGGCATTCACTGGGTATTTGCACAGGATCCTGTGAGCTGTTTCCCGGTGGCCCCTTCTGCTCCTGCTGCCTGAAGTTTCTCAGTGCAGATATGACTCCTCACTTCCTCTGCTTTTTTGCTCAGAGTAATCTGCTTTTCTGGTCCCTATTTCATATCCCGAAGTCCCCTAACCCTGACTGGCAGCCCCACCCCTTTCCTGGTTCACCTATCTTCACAGTTGGTGCCTCTGGACAAATGGACAGATTTACATGCTCACCAGGCTTGTCCGTTCTCATGTGTGCTTCATGGGGCAGGGAGCTTTGTTTGTTTGTTTGTTTTTTAATTTTATTATTTTATTTTAATTAGTTAATTAACTTTTTTTTTTCCTAGACAGGATTTCTCTCTGTAGCTTTTGGAGCCTGTCCTGGATCTCGCTCTGTAAACCAGACTGGCCTCGAACTCACAGAGATCCTCCTGGCTCTGCCTCCCGCATGCTGGGATTAAAGGGGTGTGCCACCACTGCCTGGCAGTTAATTAACTTTTGAGACAGGGTTTTCCTCTGTAGTTAGGCTGGTTCAAACTTGAGGCAATCCTTCCCCTTCAACTGACTTAAGCAGAGGAATTACAAATATTCTTCACCAATCTGGCCTCATCTGATTTGATTTTTTTTTTAAGCCGATGAGTCCCTGGGGCCCAGAGCAGTGTGTGATGGTGGCAGACTTCTTGTTCAGTAGCTGTGGAGGCAGAACATTCATTTACCTGTCACTGTCTGGATAGGTGTTTGCCTGCATGTATGTCTGTGCACTGTGTGTGTGCCAGATGCCTATAAAGGCCAGAAATGGGTATCTGATCCCCTGGGACTGGAGTTACAGATGGTTGTGAGCTGCTATGTGGGTTCTGGGAATCGAACCGGGTCTTCTGCAAGAGCAGCCCCTCAGTGTTCTTAACTGCTGAGTCATCTCTGCAGCCTCCATCACCAGTCTTTCATTCTCTGAGCTCTTGTCTCCCAAGGGACTGTTGCTCTGGGCAGGACCCAGGCAGGACTGGGGAACGTGGGCTTTGCATGCGGACTTGCCTGGGTCAGTGGAGCCCTGAACCTACAGAAGTCACTCAGGGTAGTAAGTGGTGTGACTGAGGAAGAATGGGCTCAAGTCAGGCACCAGCCCATTCCCAGGGACCAGAAGAGGAGACCCCAGGACAGAGAGGACCAAAAGAGTGAGATGCCCTTCTGAGTATGTGCTGGCCAGGAGGGAGGCAGGAAACTTGGGGTCTACAGTGGCATGGGCCAGGCCTGCCTCCAGGAGTGGACCTAGAGCCACCCTGATAGGAGGAGAAGAAGAAGAAGGAGAAGGAGAAGGAGAAGGAGAAGGAGAAGGAGAAGGAGAAGGAGTGTGTGTGTGCGTGCGTGCGTGCGTGCGTGCGTGTGTGTGTGTGTGTGTACACAAGCCCTCGAATCAAATACATGTGCACACATGGAAACTGCCTGCCTATAAATGAGGCTACTACAACCATTGCGACTCCAGAGGGGTATGACTTGCTACCCAGCTGGGACTAGAACCTCTTTATCTGGTCTACACTCGGTGCCACCCGGGATGGAGCTACATCAGATATCCTGTGTCCTCTGTCTCTTATTGCCTGCGGAACAGGTCCTTAGCTACACTCTTGGGGCCACTGACAGCCTATCTCTATCAAGGGCCGCCTGGCTCCTGACCCAGGCTGATGGCGCCCTAAGTAAGCCCAGCCTAAGAGAGAGAGAATGTGATGGGGGCAGCAGTGCTAGAGGAGGGGCACTTTTGATCAGGCATGGTGAGAATCCAGGAAGGCTGCTTGGAGGAGGAGAAAGCCTGCAGAGAGAGAAGTCTGAAGATGGCTCTTTCTCCCATGTATCTACCCTTCCCTCTGTCCACCTCTCCCAAGTCTTCTTACCCATGCCCCCCTTCTCTGTCTCCATTTCTTTCCATTGCTCTGTCTATGCCTCTGTTTTTTTTTTTAACCTTTTCCCACCTCTTTCTTTCTCATGTGCTTGGCACCAGGGCACTGAGGAAGATCAGCAGTGTCCTACCGGTCCTGGCTACGTACTATACCAAGTATGTAAAAGAAGGCTTAGCCAGGCTCCTCAGAGCCTCTCCTGACTCCTAATCTTGTGGTCCCAATTCGCTGGGCAGCCATGGATGAATTCAATTTGTGCTAAATTCCTAATTACCTAATTACACCTTGCCTCTGTGGCCCCGGGACTCCCCAGGCCCTAGGGAACCCTGCGAGAGGATCTGGGTCCCTGGGCAGAGGGAAAGGGCTGCTGTTCAGGGAAAGTAACTGGCAGCTCAGAATTTCAATATCCTGGAGAACAAGGGAGATGTAATTAATTGAGCAACAAAGGCCACCCTTGGGAGAAGCCAGGAGTAGTCAGGCTGGCGTTGTGCTAGTTAGTGAGTCTCGGGTGCATGGAGTGAGAGGAGCCTGTAGCCTCCTCAGGGAAGTTCTGGTCCAGTCTCTCCATCCACTGCCTCTGTGTGGACTCTAGGACTGCACTTCCCAGAGTCAGAGTTATTCAAGGGCTGTGCCTGCCTGCTCAGGGATCTGCTGGTGACGGTGACACAGGCCTTTGACTAGTCATCTACACAGCTCCCCCTGCAACTTCTTCGTCCCCTCTCCAGTAACCCTAGGCCTGTCTCCAGGCAGCCATGTGTGCTCACAGGCTAGACTTCCCTCAGCCCCTCTGGGGGCTTCTTCACATCCTATAGGGCCCAGCTCCACCTCAGCCTCCCTACAAATGTGTCCTTGGCAATAATCCTTTTGTTCAACACTGCTGTCCCTGGCCCCTGCTGCTGGGCTGTGAGCTCTGAGGGGAATTCTCAGCATAGTGCTGGCAATCTACTACTGCTTGATGAATGCATGCGTGCATACATGAATGAATGCATGCATGTATACATGAATGAATGATTGCAGTCCCAGAAAGGCCTGCAGTTGGCTGACTTGAGTCTTTTGGTCCATTTTGGGGATCATGTGGGGATCTGTTTTGTTTCCCGGTCTCCCCCAGTGAACACCCCTTGTTCCCATGTTGGGGGGTGGATGTAAAGCAATGGGGGACTGAGCCTTGGCCCCGGCTGTTCTCAGTTGGATGACACAGCCTGCCAGGGAGCCTTATTGCTTTTCCTGAGTGGACGCTGACCTAGTTTTGTGGGGAGGGAAGATGGGGGTGGACATTAATTATTGATTGGAAATCACTCCACGCTGAGTTCGTGATGCAAATCCATGATAATTATCCTCATTAATAGCCACCTCAGCATCACACTGGGATAAATCAAAATCCAACAGGAACAACTCTCCTACTTGTCATCATTCTTCACTCCTCCCCTCTTCGACCTTCCACTCTTTTCCAGTCTTGTTCATGAGCAGTCATCCAGCAAACATTGATGAGGCTTATCTTCTGAGTTATTGAGAATATTCTGGGAATATTGAGGTGATTCAGACACAGACCCCGTCCCCAGGAACTTACAGCCCAGTAGACAGGACAGGAAGGTAAACAGATAAATATTCATTAGGGTTAGTTGTTGATGTAAATAAGACCTATTAGGGTTGTGTAACATGCAAGCTATAACTGCACAAGGCAGCCTAGGCTAGGAGCTGTTGAGATTGCCTGGAGCAAGGGAGTGATGGCTTGGGTGAGAAAAGGTCTGGACAGTTCCATAGAATGAGATGTCACGGGCTGGCTGTGGCAGATGGATAGGTGTTTGATAGGGTGTTTCAGGAAGAGCGAGCAGCAGAGGTAAAAGGATTGGTCATATGAAGAGGGTTAGATTCAGAATCAGGCAACAGTTTAAATTAACATCCTTCTGCTTCTTAGCTGTGGGGCTCCATTCGGTTCCTTGAACCTCCTGTATAAAACAGAGATGATATTAATATTGCCAGCCTCGTGGTTACTATGAAGGCTGAAGGAGAGGCTGTTTGTGCACATCCCCAGGAGAGCACTCATCACCGAATAAAGGGCTCCATACATGTCTGCTCCTTCACCCATGATCTTACGGGAGTGCACCAGGGCCCAGAGCCATTTTCCTGGCTTTGTGGGTATAGGGGCAGACATGGAGGGGATAGGTCCTCTGACAATCCCCAGCAGGGACAGGAGGCTGCATCTCTCCTCCAGCCGCCCCTCAGCTTTTTAACCTGTTCTTTTTGCTTCTTGGATGCTACCCTCTCTGCCATTCTTCTTCCAGGCATGCGGATCCTGGTGAACCTACTGCTCGACACACTGCCCATGCTGGGAAATGTGCTACTGCTCTGTTTCTTCGTCTTCTTCATCTTTGGCATCATTGGCGTGCAGCTCTGGGCAGGCTTGCTGAGGAACCGCTGCTTCCTGGAGGAGAACTTCACCATGTAAGTCCCCTATCCCATATTAACTAGGCTTTCTATGGCTTTGATGAAACACTGGCACCAGAGGCATCTTGGAGAGGAAAGGGTTTATTTCATCTTACAGCTTGTAGTTCATCATCCAGAGAAGTCAGGACAGAAACTCAAGTAGGGCAGGAACCTCAGGCAGGAGCCGATGCAGAGGCCATGGAGGGGTGCTTCTTATTGGCTTGCTCCTCATGGCTTGCTCAGCCTGCTTTCTTACAGCACCCAGGACCTCCAGCCTAGGGGTGGTAACATCCACAGGGAGCTGAGTCCTCCCATATCAATCATCAATAGAAAATGTGCTACAGATTTGCAGACAGGCCAATCCAATGGAAGCATTTGCTCATGAAGATTCCCTTTTCTCAGAAGACCCCTAGCTTGTGTCATGTGATATAAAAAACTAGCTGGCACACTCCACTCCTTCCCCCATCCCCAACCTGCTCTGTTCCTGCTCACTCTGACCTGCCTCTTGCTAATTCATTTGATAACTGAGAATCAGGCCAGCAAAGTAGGAGTGGCCAATTTGGGAAGGGCAAGAGAGGGAGGTCTGGACATTGGAAGGAAAGAAAGTTCCAGAATCCAGGAAGGGGTGTGTGTGTGTGTGTGTGTGTGTGTGTGTGTGTGTGTGTGTGTACGCGCGCGCGCCATCACAGGATCAGCTCACATCCTGCTTAAAAGGTGGGTTTAATTTCTGAAAATGATGTCTTCAGAATCCCTTCTTCCTAAGTGGTGAGGGCTACCCCGTGCATGTGCACACTATGTGACTGGGAGAAAGGGTGCTTCGGCTTCCAGTTTCCACAAGCTATTGGGCTGCTGCTGTGTGCCAGGCTCCAGGGAGCCTGAAATGAAATGGTGATCATGCCTGTTTTAACCTGGCAGATGTACCCAGGGCCTGCCCTTTGTTGAGCGAGGGCACCCATGGGGGAGCACCAGGCTAGGGTTTGGTCGCCAAGGCTGAGTGCCTCTTCTGGATGCGGTGGTATAGGGACACTGCCTGAGTTGGGATCAGTCTCCCTTTTCAGGATTTAGAATGTAGGTACAGTGATGTAACGGGAGGTGTAAGTTGGGTGGGGACTGGCCTACCTCCCCATTGCTGTGTTGTGGGGTACCTGGGTAGGCCAGAGAATGGGCACCTTGTTGAATGAAGGCCTCATGGATAGTGAAAGAGGGGCTTTTACACTTACGTGAGTGCTCAACAGAGGCCAGTAGTCAGGGGCAGGAAGAGGGGAAGGCCTTCAGAGAGCAGCATGTGTGTGAGCTCTTGGCGGTGGGTGTTCCCCGCACATCCACGCCCTCTCTGTCCCATGTGGATCTTTCTTATTGTATTCTGTGGCTGGTCCTGTCTCACTATCTGGGCTCAGCCTTCACATCACCTTCTGCTGGACGATTGCGATCTCTTCCCCAAACAGTGGATGTACTATCTGCTAAACTTCCTTGTTGACTGATCTTCTACTGCAGTGATCCCATTTGTCAGCTTGAGTATTTGGGGGTCTCTGGAGCAGTTGCACACTTGGTCTTGGGGGGACCCTAGGATGTGAGTTCTCCCCTAGACCAGGAATATTTGGTTCTCACTGTTTTCTCAGGACCTGGAATAGGGCCCTAATTTGTTCACTATGAATGAATGAGAGAATGAATGAATGAGGGACTAATTGAGATGATAGCATGAATGAGATCATGAATGAATGAATGAATGAGAGTGAATGAGTGAATGCTGATACTTCACAAAGGCAGGCTGGGAAGAAGACTCGTTCTCCTTGGCTTTGCAGCAGGAGAGTCTATGTGCTGGTTGGAGGCTGGCTGTTCCCTTGTCCTGTCCAGACCCTGAGAGGTGACTCCAGCCCTGACTTGGCTGTGATGAGGGGAGATGGGGGCACAGGGCTGTGGATGTGCCTGGGCCTCAGCATTAAAGAGGGCCAGTGTGTGGCTGGCCCCCTTGGAAGAGGATTTCCAAGTATCAGAGGAACAAGAGAACCTTAGGGACAAGACCTAGCTAGCAAGGCTGGGTGACTCTCCTGAGTTCTGAGTCTCATGCTCTCAGGCCAGGTGGCCTTGACTTGCAGGCCTCACTGGAGAGAGGATGACCATACTTCAGGCTGGTAAATTCTAGGCTTGGGAAGAGAGCCCAGCCAAGCTTATCCCAGGTCTGCAGACCCCATAGAGGGAGTTAGGGTCAGACTTCAACTCAAAAGACCTGGCTCAGAGTAGGCTGCAGAGTAGTGGATAAGGAAGCCTTGTAAAGAAGTAGGTCTTTCCTGGGCCTCAGACAGATGGGCTCTGATCAGACCCCAGTTCAGGATCTAGTGAGCCAGGCCTGGCCGTAGATAAGAGCAACAGGCACCCAATGGGGAATTCTCCATGTCCTCTTGGCTTGTTTTTCCACAACTTGTTGTCTGGAGGCTTCATATCACACCTCCAGCCCCTGGCCAGACACTCTGAACAAGCTCATGAGTCATGCAGCCTGGGCAGAGCAGGACACTTCCTAGATGGAACACACAAGTGGGTGTTGCGCCCTCTGGGGACCTCAGTCCAAGCCGTTACTATGTAGACCGGGCCTGAAGCCTAGAGAAGGAAAAGACAGACTCACACAGCCAGGTTCCTTCCTGACTGTAGGGGTCTCAGAGCATGGGCATCATCACAAACATTTGTCTGCCACTTCTAGGGTCAGGCCCTTCTCTTTTCCTTGGTCTTGACTCTAGGAGGATCAGGGAGTTAAATGTGTACTGGGACTTAGGATGTTGGGCTGAGAAGAGAGGATTTGTGGGATGTTTAAGGATGCAACTTTGTTCTGGACCTGAAATGTCAAGACTGCTGGATGCCTCCTGGATCACGGGCTGAGGCAGGAGTTAATTTGTGACCAGAGCCTCCCTCCACTGCCATGCAGGTGGGGGCCGTGGCAATGGAGTCTGGACTTCAGGGTCAAACTCTGCTTCTGCCACCTGCTAATCATGTGGCTTCAGCAACTTCGTACCTCAGTTTCCCTACTGCAGAGTTGTTTTGGGAATAACCCAAATTAGAACATGTGGAATGTTAGGACAGTGTCTGACCCCACAAAGCACTGAGCAGGAGTGAACCATTGTGTGACACCATGCATGTTCCACCAGCCTGGGAAGTTCCTGGTGTGTGTGTGTGTGTGTGTGTGTGTGTGTGTGTGTGTGTGTATGTGTGTATGTGTGTGTGTGTGTGTGTGTGTATGTGTGTATGTGTGTGTGTGTGTATGTGTGTATGTGTGTGTGTATGTGTGTGTGTGTGTGTGTGTGTATGTGTGTGTGTGTGTGTATGTGTGTGTGTGTGTGTGTGTGTGTGTGTATCATTGTTCATTTATTGGGAAGGTACTGGAATGGTACCTGGAATCATGGGTATGAGTGAGCTCACCTTAGTCTGGTGCCACAGATGATGGATGGCAGCCCTTAATAAATGAGCCCTGAGTGGCAGGATGGGCCTGAATCTGGTCCTGGAGAAAAATAGATGATATTGGTAGGGTGCTTAGTACACACTGGACACTGCGCTCAGCAGGACCAATTCAATTACCTTCTAACATCCTGTGGGGGAAGCATATTATCCTTATTTGTTGGTTAGTCTGAACATGTATGTGTGCCAGTGATACATGTGTGCATGTGTGTATAGTCCAGAAGCCAATGTTTGGGGGGTCTTCCTTGATTGCATTCCACTTTATTTTTTGAGACAGGGTCTCTCACTGAAACTAGAACTGACCGGTATGGTCAGACTGGCTGACCAGCAGGCTCCAGGAGCCCCTCATGTCTTTGCCTCCCTAGCGCTGGGTTATAGGCACATATCACCATGACCAATTTTTACGTGGGTGCTGGGGATCTGCACTCAGGTCCTTATGTAAGGCAAGCACTTGATCAACTAAGGCTGGCAGTAGCAGAGTCCTGAGAACCCCAGGAGAGAGGCTCGGCCACACTGCAGTGGAGGGGAGGGTTGGGAGTGGGCAAGTGTGGGAACAGGGCCGGACTGTCATGTTATTTGCTGGTCATCTGAACCAGTGTCTGGGTGCAGGCTGGCCGCTAGTACAGCTGCCCTGGGGTTTCTGAGTTCATGGAGTAGGACTGGCAGGAGGGTCTTCAGTAATGACAAGTGGTCATCAGCTACCAGATAGGGGTGAGCTCATCACCCGGCAATGCTAGCTGCACTGACCCCTGAGTCCCAGATCTCCCGAGTCTCTCCATCCATCACTTGTGGACCCAGGGACACCACCTCCCATCTGGGTTGATGTCCACAGTGAACTGGAAACCTCTAAGAATTGTGACTTTAAGATGTCTGCAGGTTTGCAGCAGTAATTAAATCCAAAAAAAGAACAGATTGAAACAGAAACTGCAATACACTCATCCACCAGAGAACTCAAATCCAGAGCATGTAAAGAATGACTACACACCAATAAGAACGCCAAAGAGGATCTAATTAAAAATGGTCCAAAAGACCTTACCAGAGACCTCTCAAGGGGCTGCAGGAGTGGCGGGTGAGTATTTGAAGAGGTCCTTCTCCTTCCGGGTCTTAAGAGAGCTGTAATTGAAATGGCAGTGAGGTATCATGGCACCCCACCAGGATGGTTTAAATGAGGACCATTATTGCCACAGACACAGAGCAAGCGATGGATATTCAGTCGTGTTCAGGGAGGTCTCAGTGGATCTTCAGGGTGGTTTCAGGATCCATTGTGGAAGGCTGGACAGACCCAACGCTAAACACACCCTCAGCTTGCCAGGCAGTACCCTGGGGCTTTGCTCAGAAGAAAAGTTTGCTGGATAGGGCCGATGGTGTAGCTCCATTGTCGGAGCGTTCTCATAGCGTGCATGGGGCTCCTGAGTTCAGCCTTCAACACTGTAAAGTTAGAAAAGACCATTACAGCCGTTGAGTTTCAGCTGGCAGTGGTGGCTCACCCATGCAATTCCCGTGTTCAGGATGCTTTTGTCAGGAAGACCTTAGGAAGTCAGCTTTGGTTGAAAAAACAAATACTATCCCCCCAACACCCCTCAGATGCATGCACGCGCGCACACACACACACACACACACACACACACACACACACACACACAGAGAGAGAGAGAGAGAGAGAGAGAGAGAGAAACGAAGGGTGGTTCTGGCTCATGCCCACTCCAGCATGTGTACAAGAGTAGTTCTGAGTCATGAGGGGCCCCATACCCAGAAATGACCTAAATTGACAGTTGGCTAAGTAATAGCAGTATGCTCGCTCACGCAGTGAACTCCCTCATAGGTATGAGTCCCAAGGAGTGGCTGTTTAACTCTGCTAATGATGTTTTTGAGCAGCAGAAACTTGGCTTCCAATCCCGTTCAGCTTTATAATATATTGAACTAATCTCAGAGCCCGAGGTCAGAAAAACATTCTCAAAAGATTTCTGGCTTCATCTTTCAGTCTGGCCTATTCGATCACAAAGAATTTTGCGTGCGGTACGCGATGGGCGTAGGGATGTCAAGGTTGATTTATTATTTAACGTGTATTCAGTCTTCCCAGAATCATGTGTGGTACGCGTAGGCCAGCCTTTCTGCAGGGGACAAAGTGATCTTTTTATTGGAAGCAGGTGGTCGTGAGCCTTTGCGGGGTTGGTTGTGACGTTTTGGTTGTTAAAGAATGCTGATGAATTGTCTTCCACAGGGGTGGTGCAGTTGACACTCTCACCAACAGTGCGGGTGCCTGTTTACACTCACGCTTCCCACACTTCGTTACAAAACCTTGAGGTGGCCATTCATATGAGAGGAGGCAATTTCTGTGTGATTTCTGTTTGCTGTTTTTTGTTTGTTGGTTTTTGCTTTTGTTTTATGAAACATGATCTCTCTGTGTATCCTTGGCTGTCCTGGAGCTTGCTATGTGGACCGACCATCCTGGCCTTAAACTTACATAGATTCTCCTGCCTCTGCCTCCTGAGCACCAAAATCAAAGACATGTGCCACCACCACCCTAAACTTGCTTGCTTTTTTCTTTCTTTTTTTTGGGGGGTATTAAAAGATATTAAATTAGTTTAATTTAATTTGACATAGCATTTCCAGACAGGTGTACTGGTGTGCACCTGTGCTCCCAGTGCTCAGGAGGTAGAAGTCATAGGATCTAGAGTGTAAGGTCATTGCTAGCTGTGTAGAAAGTTCAAGGACAGCCGGGGCTACAAGAGACCTGTCTTGAGCAACCAGCCAACCAAGCAAACAAATGAAAGAAGGGAAAGCATATTGTTATTCAGTTCAGGCTGACCATGAACTCAACACGTATCCTGGGCTAGCCCCAAACTCGCAATCCTCCTGCCTCAGTCTCCTGAGTGCTGGCTTCTGTTTGCCTTGAGACACGGGTCTGTCTCTCTGTGTTGTGGTCTCCATTAAGACCCCCGTTCTGTAAAGTACCACACTGGGCTCATCACTGGTCTCAGGGTCCTCTCTTGTAAGGCTAGTTTCCACTTACATTTTTCCTTTTAAACCCTGCCTGGATGATTTCTCCTTGAACCGTCTATATGGGTGCCATAGACAGAATCACAATGGGATTTCATTGTGGTTGTGTGGTGGGCAGAGCTTATGATCAAGTGTTACCAATGAGGTAATCCAGGTCCAGGGAGAGAAGAGACCAGTCCAGGGCTGCACACCCCCCTCACCCGCTGGCCAGCAGAATCCAGTGGCTGCTGACTGAGTACTTGCTTTGATCTGTCCAAACAGTGTGGCCTGGGCCAGCCAGGGAGCTGGGTGGAGTCTGTCCCAGGTCACAGTGTACCTCAGGGAACCCTGGCTTAGCTCTGTGGAGGGGAGGCTCCTCCAGGAAAGGTTCCTCAGAGGTGAGAGCCATGAAAAGGGATGGCAATATACCTGCAGAGACTTTGGTGGCCTTTCTTTGCCTGGCACACCTGGCGGCGACCCTCCCCTGCCCTTCTTTGACTGCTCTTTTCTTCGGCAGACAAGGGGATGTGGCCCTGCCCCCTTATTACCAGCCGGAGGAGGACGACGAGATGCCCTTTATCTGCTCCCTGTCGGGCGACAATGGCATCATGGGCTGCCACGAGATCCCCCCGCTGAAGGAGCAGGGCCGAGAATGCTGCCTGTCCAAAGATGATGTGTACGACTTTGGGGCGGGGCGCCAAGACCTCAACGCCAGTGGCCTCTGCGTCAACTGGAACCGCTACTACAATGTCTGCCGCACGGGCAACGCCAACCCTCACAAGGGCGCCATCAACTTCGACAACATCGGCTATGCCTGGATTGTGATCTTCCAGGTGAGAGCATGCAGGCCCAGGACTGGTCGGCCAGCAGCAGGTGGCGTGGCTGGCAACCTCAGCAGGTCAAGTCTTGAGCTGGACTTGGTCACCCACTCCTTGAGATCTGTCCCACATGCTGGCTGGTAGAGGCTCCATCCTGCTCACTTTGCAGGTAGAAAACCCAAGGTTCGAAGGAAGAAAAAAAACACGCCTGTTGGGCAAGGAGTCTGTGTGAGGCTAAATAGCACATCGAGATTTCGATCCACTTGGGCTCCCCTCAAAGCCTTTGCTCCTTACAGGTGCCCAGGTGGGCTGAGTCAGAGCAGGGAGTTCTGTTCACAGAGGGCAGGGGCAGGGCATGGCTCTATTGGAAGCGAGGCCCCATGGTGGTAAGGAAGGTCATTCCTAGAGGAGTGACAGCTGGGGTCAGGCCCGGGTGGAGCCTGACTGACTGGCTTGTGTAGAAAATGCTTTCATCCTGTGACCATTGTGCCCATGATGCCACCTTGTGCAGCCCATTGTGGCTCCTGTACCAACTCCATCTCTACACTCTTGAGGGGACCAGGCAGGGTTCGTTCCGGAAACTGGGTCTGTAGGACACTGGGGGTCTTGCTTGGACTCTCTGTGCCTCAGTTTTCTCCTCTTCATACTGAGTGTGCTCTTCATATTGGGGGTACTGTACTAGCAGACTCCTTGGTTGCCTGGCAATAAGCCAGGGCTGTGAGCGGGGAAGTCACCCCTGTGCAGTGAGACTCTGCTGTCCTCAGAAGGAAGAAGGGAAGGAGGGGTAGAGGAGGGCAGGGGGCCCCCACTCTACTCAGGGAAGGGCTGGAGTATCAGAGATCCAGAGCTGAGAGGCAGCTGAACTCAGGCCCAACCACTATGTTTTGGGTCTCTTGCTTGGTCAGCCCAGAGGGTGGAGGCTGCTCAGGAAAGGTGAGGCGGAGCTAGGGAGGCCCCAGTGCTCAGCCTGTCTTTCCCCAGGCTCTGGATGGCATTGTGGGGAGCAAAGAAGGGGACGGTCAGCTGACCCACACCTCCGCTCTTCCGGGGGGCTCTGTCATCCATGTACTGAAGAAGTTAGTGAGCGCAAGTCCAAGGCTTTCTGCTTCCCCAGCTTGGGTGCCCACCCCCCAGTGGTGGGCCTTTGAGCAAGAGAGGACAGGAGTCCCTGTTCCCCTCCTGCCTGGCAGTGTGATGTTGTGACATCAGCGCCTCTTTGAACTTTGGTTTCCTTACCCATGCTGCCCCCTACCCCAGCCTCTGTTGGGGTGTGTCTTGAGTCCTGGTGCACAGGAGGGCCCAGTGTCTTAGACTTGGCCCTGTCCTCATGCCTGCTGCAGGTGATCACTCTGGAAGGCTGGGTGGAGATCATGTACTACGTGATGGATGCACATTCTTTCTACAACTTCATCTACTTCATCCTGCTCATCATAGTAAGTATCAGGGCAAGTTCAGGACCACGAACCATGGCACTCAGTCCAGATGGGGAGGGAAGAGAAGGGAGCCTCTTGGGTTAGGGGAGCCTGGCAAGATAGGAGGCAGCCAGAGGAGTGAGCAATCCATCTCCAAGGAGGGGATGTTTTAAATGCAGTCAACCAGCCAGTGATGGAAGGGGCTCATCAGAGCTGTGGCTGGGAGCATCCATCACAGCCTCTTGCCTTCACTTCTCATCTCCGCCCGAATCTCCAGGAATACATTCTTTCATGGTCTTAGCTGGGGGTATAGTTCCAGAATGGAGCTTCCTAGGGGTTCCATTTGGTCCCCATTTTTCCTGTGGGGACAAGATGCTTTGACTGGCTGCATGGGGCTTATTCTTGGGCAAGACATAGGGTAGGAGATTGGTCTTGGTGGTGGCCTGGTGGAGCTCTGGGAAAGTCTTTGAACTCTGGATTCTCTGCAGCTCTGTCTGTGGTCAGGTGATCGAGGCAGGGGTCTATCCACCCTTATAGGCCAGCATTTCCTGTCCCCACTTTCCAGTGTCCACTTTGTCCTGGCTGCCTGTGGCTTCTGCCTCAGCATAATCCATGGAGGTCAGGCCTCTGGGAGAGCTGTGTTCACTCTCCAGCATGAAGGCTGGGTTCTCTAGCTTCCTGGTGGTGAGTGAAGGCAAGCTTGACTCCCGTGAGTAACACCCTGACCGAGGAGTCAGGACAGGCTGGCTGCTGGCTTGAGACACACCTGCTGTGATGTAGCTTCAGTGATTTCCCAGGGATCCTGGGGCCTTGGATTCAGGAGAAACCCTGGGGGGAAAAAAGAAGGGCCCAGATTTCATTCTGCATCACTGGCTATTCATCAACTTACTTTCAACAGAACATTCGGGAAAATGAGCTGAGTTCTGGGGACAGAGCAGGGATCCAGGCCCTGCCCTGCTCCAAGGAGCTCACAGTCTGGGAAAGAAGGGCTGGCAGGTGACAATGACATCCAGATCATTAAGTGTCATGATAGAAAGAAGCCCGTAGAGACTGGAGAGGTCACTTGGAGGAGGACAGGGATGTGGGTGACTTCCCGGAAGAAGACAGGAGGCTCTGTCCTCTCCCACAGGAAGCCATTTATTCACAGTGCGACTTGAGGCAGGCTCTTCATGGGTTCCACGAGGTGGGACAGTGACAACACTGAGTTCCCAGGTGATGGGGAGGATTAGCAGGGATGCAACCCGGAGCCTGTATACCCTTGGTATCCAGTAAGTGGTCAGTAAATGTGCCCTGATGTTATTGGGGTCACTTGAGTCCCAAGTATCCCTGTCTCAGGACAGAGGATGACATCAGCAGGCTGGTGGGGGTCTTCAGTCTTCACATATATCCACCCTTATAGGCCAGCATTTCCTGTCCTACATCACAGCAGGTGTGTCTCAAGCCACGTGGACCTTATAGGCCAGCACCCCTCTGGTTAGGAAAGTCCTGTACCCACTTTGCTCTAGTCCCCCAACTTTACATATGGGGAACAGAGAGGAAGAGGATGAGGGTTGCCTGGGTCATCCAGGGCAACCACTGCTGAGCAAAGACTAGGTAGGAGCCTGCCAGGGGTGACCGTACAGAGGGCGGAGTGTAATCTCTCTGGTTCCTGTGTCCCTAACCAATCCGGGGCAGGGTAGATCTTTGGGAAATGTTATAGATAAGATAATGGAGGCAGAGGACGGCTGGCCATCCTTTTGTCTAAGAGGCAGTCTGTTTCCCAGGGTCCTCTGGGCCAGGAAGCCCTGTACGCCTTTAGCTCTTCGGTTGTATGTAATGAGGAGAGGAAAGTGGGATGAAGTAGTGACCAGGGCAGCCATCTGCAGGTACCTGTTGGTGATGTCCCAGAAGGATGGAGGCCACCTCTCTCCTGCCAGGCCAGAGGAGCTCATTTGGGCTTAGTGAGTACCAGAGGAGACGGCTGGTATTGGAATAGTTAGATGGGATGTAGAGGGGCTACCCAGCTCCATCTCCCCCTCCAAGCACACAGCCGAAGCCCAGGCCAGTGAGTAGGACTCAGGACCCTTTGACTTGAAGGAGTGTGGCTTTCCTCTTGGCTTCAGCATCTCTGTCCTACGTGGGTGGGTAGTGAGGCCAGGCCTTGGTCCTGATGGGGCCTGGGCTTGGATGCAGTCCTAGCCTAACCTGGGAAGTCACCGAGGCGGTGCCTTCCCCTGCAAGGACTCAGTGATCTTTTCCTGTCCCATCTGTGTCTGTGTTTCTGTCTCTCTGGGCCCCTCCACCTTCCCTGGACCTCTGTCTGTCTGTCTCCACCCCCAACGCTGCGTTTCCCATGTGTCCCCAATTCTGCTCTCTCCATCTCTTCCTCCCTCTCTCTGTCTTCCCTGCCTCTCCTCCCTTCCCCTCTCCTTTCTCTCCTCTCTTCTCCCCCTCCCATTCTCCTTCCTTCCCCCCTTTCCGTCTTTGACTCTCTGTCCCCTGGCTGTCCCTGTCTTCTGTCCTCTCTTCCGCGTCTCTGGCCTGTCCCCTCCCCTCTTCCCCATTTCTCTGGCCTTTTTCTCTGTCCCCTGCTCCTGCTAACTCTTTCTCCATCTCTCCGCCCCGCCCCCTTTTCCTGGGCCCTCCTGCTGGCTCTACCTCTCTCTCTCTCTCCCTCCCCGGCCCCACTGTCCCCTCCGTCCCTGTTCCCGTCCTTTCCTCCTGTTGGTCACAGGTGGGCTCCTTCTTCATGATCAACCTGTGCCTCGTTGTCATAGCGACCCAGTTCTCGGAGACCAAGCAGCGGGAACACCGGCTGATGCTGGAGCAGCGCCAGCGCTACCTGTCCTCCAGCACGGTGGCCAGCTACGCCGAGCCTGGCGACTGCTACGAGGAGATCTTCCAGTATGTCTGTCACATCCTTCGCAAGGCCAAGCGCCGTGCCTTGGGCCTCTACCAGGCCCTGCAGAACCGGCGCCAGGCCACGGGCCCGGGGACACCGGCCCCTGCAAAGCCTGGGCCCCACGCCAAGGAGCCCAGCCGCTGCAGTAAGTGGCCTTGCCCCCGAAGCTCACGGGGCACTCCCTGGGGTCTCGGAATATGGCAATATTGCAAGTGGGTCGTGCCTGCTGGAACAAGAGGTGACGGTATCAGATGTGGGATCCCAGCCTCTGGTGTGTCCCTTATGGCTTATCCAGGACTCATCTGCTCAGCTCTCTCCTTGCCCTAGTCCCTGTCCAGCCTGTGTGGGTTAGCCCTCTCCCTGGAGAAATCCTTTCAAGTTCTGTCGGCAAACATGGGTACCACTCCCTTGAACCTACACTTGAAAGTCAAGCGCACAGTGAATCATTCACAGCCTTGCAAGTCTAGGCTCCCTCCATGTAACCTCCCACACCATCTCCCACCGTGGCCCCCGTGGCTGTTCCCTGCTCACCAGCACACCCGAGTAAGGACATCAGGCCCCTGGCACACGGGCGGTGCATGTCATTGTATATTGGGATGGACCCTCTCATCCCCATACTCCACTCCTGCCTCGTGCTTGAGTGGCACTAGACTGTGTAAGTTTGGTGTTTAGCTTAGAAAGGATCCTCTCTGGGTATGTAGTGCAGTTGCTAGTGTGCTTGCTGAGCAGGTGTGAAAACTCTAGGTTCAAGCCCCACGCGGCAGAGTGGTGATCCTGGTGCTCTGGACGTAGAACAGGAGGATCAGAAGTTTGAGGGCATCCTTAGCTTAGTGAGTTAAGTGAGTTCCTAGAGACTTCAAGGTCAAGTTGGGCTACAGGAGACTCTGCTGCAAGGAGAGATGGGGGTGGGAGGAGGAGGAGGAGGAGGAGGAGGAGGAGGAGGAGGAGGAGGAGG
>CABHPP010096665.1:0-46516 GCA_902168425.1 Peromyscus attwateri | reverse complement strand
CCTTAGTATGTTTCTTTTAAGAAAGAAGGGGCCAGACTAAAAATAGTGTCTCCAGTTTTCAGAAGGGAAAACAAAGGCCCAAGAAGATGAGGGAGTCACTTAAGTGGCCTGGTATGTCAATGAAAGACTCAATCAGATGGAGTGTCAAGAGGTACTGGGCCTTGCCGAGTGTCTGTCTCTAACTGCAGATGCACCCAACCCTAAGTGGAGGCTGCCCAGGCTACCAGGGGACTCCAGGTTTGGTCTACTCTCTCCCAGTTGGTGCTGAGAAGTTGATGGTCCCTGGGACTGTTCCTTGGAGCAGTTGTGGAGCATGGCGTGTGCTGTTCCCCTTATGAACTTGAACACCACGGGGCTACCCATCTCTTCTCCAGAGCAGGGCTCAAAGGGATCTGCTAGTCTGTGCCTGTGAGTGACAATTACTGCCTGAGGCCCTGCCTGGTGAACTCCATGTTCCCAGCTCTCTTACCCTGCCAGTTAGAGACCGGCAGAGACCGGACAGTTGCCCACTGTCCTAAGACACTAGTCGTCTAGATGTGGTTCCAGGTGGCCTGTGGGCTGGCCTAGCAAGTGGAGAGGAGAGCTGGGGTCTGGGCAAAGCTAGCTCTTACCTATCTAGGGGTGTGAGTGTAAGGAGGGCTTCTTACTGTTCCCATCACCCTCACCCTGGAACTCTGCGGAGGGAAGTGTTCTACACATTTTAGTCCCCCCCACTCCTCAGGCCTTCACACCTTCTCCTTTTCCTGTGTCTGGTGGTGATATGGATGAGAAAGACTTTGGTACTCCGAGGCTAGATTAGGGTGGCTCAGGCATCTGGTTGCTTTGTAGTATTTGGAGGCTGGTGTGGAGAAGTCCAGGAATTCCTGCTTTTCTTCAAACCCTTTAGAGCTTTTAAAAAAGTCTTGTTCAAGCAAAATGTGTTTATGTTACTATAATATAGGAAAACATAAAGAAGAAACCAGCTAGCTGTGGTGGTGCACGCCTTTAATTCCAGTACTTGGGAGGCAGAGGCAGGCGGATCTCTGAGTTTGAGGCCAGCCTGGTCCACGTAGTGAGTTCCAGGACAGTCAGGGCTACACGGAAAACAAACAAACAAACAAACATAATAAAAGAAATAAAAAAATAAAAGAAGAAACCCAACCAGCTAGAGGGAAGCCTCCTGACACCTCTTTGAACAGGCTTCCAGATCCAAGGCCAGCCCAGGGGTTGAAAGCCTCAGATCCCATCTGCTGTGATCCTTCCTGCCCCTGCACCCATCTGGCCTGACTCTTGTATGGAGGGAAGTCCTGGGAACTCCCAGAGCAAGAGCCTGCCTCTGTCTGGGGCTATCCTCTTCCCTGAGAGCTTCACACAGATGGGCAAAGTAGGGGATGCCAAAGCCACCATAGCTTCCTCTGAGGGGTGTCCACTCTGCACTCAGACCTGCGGTTCCCAGATTCCCATAATTATGCCTGGGAAGGTCTGTTGAGTGACTTGCCTGAGGTCAAGGTCAAAGGTGACCAAGAGTTAGCATGGACTGAGGTGCCAGGTGCTGTGATGAGCCTGTCACGTGTTTAATGAAGACAATCCTCTCACAGCTTTGTCAGATGGGTGCTCCCATCCCCTGCTTCTGTGCAGGGACAAAGCCTGGATGGAGACACATTGTTTTCCAAGAAGCACCAGGCCCACCAGTTGGGGTCCGCTTGTTTCAGGCAGTGTCCCTTGGGGGAGGTGGGGACCTGGTTTGGACACTAATGCTGCCCTCTGTTTTTCAGAGCTGTGCCCACGACACAGTCCCCTGGACCCCACTCCCCACACTCTGGTGCAGCCCATCTCTGCTATTCTGGCCTCTGACCCCAGCAGCTGCCCACGCTGCCAGCATGAGGCAGGCAGGCGGCCCTCAGGCCTGGGCAGCACCGACTCAGGCCAGGAAGGCTCGGGCTCCGGTGGCTCTGCAGAGGCTGAGGCCAATGGGGACGGACCCCAGAGCAGTGAAGATGGGGCCTCCTCCGGCTTGGGGAAGGAGGAGGAACAGGAGGATGGCGCAGCCCGACTGTGTGGCGACGTGTGGAGAGAGACACGAGCCAAGCTTCGAGGCATCGTAGACAGCAAGTACTTCAACAGAGGCATCATGATGGCCATCCTGGTCAACACTGTCAGCATGGGCATCGAGCACCATGAACAGGCCAGCGAGGGCACAGGGTTTGGGCTGGGGGTAGGGGGTGGGGGAGAAGCAAGTCAGTGTGGAGCATTGGGTTCAGGTTGGGCAGGGGGGTAAGGGCACACCCAGTCCAGGCTGAGCCCACCCCCACATCTATCTCCTTGACCCTGGCTAGAGTAGTCTAACCCTTCCATACGGCTTCAAAGCCTTGCCCAAAGTAACACTCAGGGGCAGATGCTCTTGGGCATCTGCAGAATGAATGGATGATGAGTGTGGCTCAGGACAGGACTTTATGAGGTTGGGACTCAACTCAGGGGCTGCCCACTTCTTTTCCTCCTAAGCTGCCCGGAAGTCTGCACTCCAGAGGGCACTCCTGGGCTAACAGCCTGTCTAATCTTGGCTCCATTTGGAGTAACCCTATTTCCTGGCTCCTGTCCACTAGTCCTTTTTGGAGGGTGTGGCTTCCTTGGCCTGCTTCTCAGCCTGGTAGGGCACCCCCACTTGCCAGATGGCTATGCCAGGCCCACTGACTCGAGGTCCCTCCAATAGCCAGCAACCTGGCTTGAACCCACCTACTGTGGCGAGATTGACACCCCAGCAGGAACTGGATTCTGAGTCCCCTTGGCTATGGTGTCACCGTCATTCTGCAAACCCCTTCTCTGTGCCTAGAGGGGGCCATGCACTTCATTTCCCTGCTCATTAGCTCACCAAGCACAGGCTTCATTCAATTTAGTGAAATGTGGCCCCTGGGGCTGCCACCGACACTCTGTTGGTACTGCCGGTTTGCCAGCTATTCTGACTTAATTAAAAAGATCTTTGGGGAGGGCTGCGGGGTGAGATCTCTGCAGGGGGAATCTGGTGAGAAGAGAGGACTATACTTTGCCTCAGGGCCCCGGGCCTGTCAGAATGCAGAGACCCAGCTGGGTTTACACTCTGGAGGAAGGTGCTGTGGGAAGAGCTGCTATTGGGTACCTGGCTCTGGTGTCTACACCCTGCTATATTCGGTTTGGAGCTGTCTCTGGCTTGGTGGAGCCAGTTGGTGAGAGCCAATTTTCTCACACTTGGGAATTTAGCAAGCAGTTGTTAAATAGTAGCTGGTTTGAAATGGGTTATGGAGAAAGAATTTACACCATGGAAAGTGGCAGATGCTGCAAGCCAGGGCTGTTTCTCACTGGTGGGTTTGTTTGGAAGGTCTCCAAGACAACAGCCAAGGCAGCTCTTCCTTTCACTTCCAGCCTGACCTCGGGCCAGTCATGGTTCCTGCATGAGTCTGCTCAGGGTCTTTTCTGGCTCATCTCTTGTCCCTGCCATATCCCACTTGAGCAGGCTTCCTTTCTTTAAAATATTGTTTTGAGCTGGGCACGATGGTGCATGCCTTTAATCCCAGCACTCGAGAGGCAGAGGCAGGTGGATCACTGAATCTGAGGCCATCTTGGTCTAAAGAGCTTGTTCGTGGACCGCCAGGGCTACTCAGCAACCCTGCCCCGAAAACACAACCACAAAAACCATTTTTTTTTATTACATCTTTACCCATTGAGCTGACACCTCACTGGGCCCCTTGAGCAAACTTCCTAACTCTGCTGGGGCTTCTTCCATTGGCACAGCAGAAGTCACGTGGTGCCGCAGTCGCCTCCTACCCGGCGTCCCCACCTGGCTGAAAGTCGCTCCTGACAAGTGTAGGGTCTCCCCTGATCTCCCCATCTGCAACCTCAACTGAAAGATGTCTCCCTCCAAGGCATATCACTTACTGGAAACTTAGTAAGCTCCAGGCCTAGAGAGAGCAGGGTGTCCCTGAGTCCTCACAAATATTTTCCAAGCGAGTGTCACAGCTTCCTGTTTTCACATTTGGAAGGCCACTGCTTGGGGGCCATATCCTTCATTCATGGTCTGGATTCCGACCCTGGTTCTTCTGCTGATAGACCGGGTGGCCCTGGGAAAGTCATTTGCTTACCTAGCTAGTGTCTCTATCTACAGATAAGTCAGAAAATCCCCCCACCCCATCCCGAACACACACACACACACACACACACACACACACACACACACACACACACACACACACACGGTGGTCGGGAAGGGCAAATGTGTGGATTCTGGTTGTCTAGTAGGCATTCATGACTCCATCATTACTAACAGGTCTTTTGTCTGAGTCTTCTGCCACCAGCCTGGGTGAGTTTACCATCCACTGTCTGGAGCCTCAAAAATTAATTAAAGAAGAAGCGAGGAGGAGGAAGCATTTTTAAACCATTCTTTTTAAAGCAGTACCAAGTGGCAGCCATTGTTCAGCTGGGAGCTGTGCAGGGCCCGCCGGTATTTTTGTTCCTCGCCCTGGGCTCTCAGACATCTCTCTGCGGGAAACTGATCCGCCCCCAGGTTTATTTTGAGCATCCCCCACTGAGGTGGCACCCACAGTGAGAGGTGGCCCAGGCATGCAGATGGCATGCAAGGAAAAAGGGGAGAGTGTCACAGGTCCTTTCCCCTGCCTCCCTTGGGCCCTGCACCCCACCCAGGCCTGCAGAGAACTCGGTGTACCACTTGCAAGGGGACAGGTGGTGAGGTCCTGGCTTGTCACCCCTGCCTCCTTAATTATAGGGAGCTCGGTACAGATGCTCACAGCCTTTAGCATGACCACTGCTGCTCAAATAATGTAATGGAGGGCCATCACCACGAATACTTTGCTGGTTCAGGCTCCATATGTCTGCGAATATTCCTTGTAGGGCTTGGCCTGGAAGGAAGTCCCAGGTAAAAGGATGTCAGCCATTCATGGACCTGTATGTGTCTGATGAAGAAAGAGATAATGCCCAACAAGGGCAGGGTGTGTCTTGATGGAAGAGCACTTGCCTAGCATGTCCTGGGTTCAATTCCCAGTACCAAAAAACAAACAAACAAAAACAAAAACACAAACAAACAAACAAACAAACAAAACGAGTCCCCAGGAATCCTAGGAGATTTGAGAAACCTACACCCCTTGGGTAGTCTCTGGTTGAGTTGTGGGACTGTAAGGAGAGTCAGGTCAACTTGGCTGCTAGGTTTCATCTTCACAGAAGCCCTGAAGGGCAAGCAGGTATGTGTCTCATCCCTACTGGGAAGATGCAGGCAGATGGGGAAACTGAGGAAGGTGAATAGGCTGCCCAGGTGACCTGACAGGCAGCTAGCAGGGCTGGCTCCGGGGTGCAGAGTGCAGAGAGCATCTGTGAATGATCACAACAGAGGTGGGGCACAGTCCAGGAAGACACTCAGAGTAGTCCCCGTCTTAGTGTCCCCTGACTAGACCTGGGACTCCTCTCGAGCTGGGCAGGGCCACCCTGAAGTTGGCCTCGGTGAAGGCCGGTCAAGGTGGAGAGTGAAAAGCAGAGGCTTGTGTGGAATGGGCACCTTGAGGTGGTCCCCCCAAACTTAGGGATACCCCACTCTAGGATGTAGGGTCATTTTGGTTCAGGCCTTCCCAGTAGTGGGTGACTCAGAGCTCATTGGGTACCTCCTGTCAAGTAACCCAGGCTTAGGGTGACTCTGGGAGGAGGATTATGGGATGGTTTAGTGCCTCATGAGAGAAAGAGGCACTAACGTGGGTCGCAGCCAAGGAGGGCTTCCTGGAAGAGATGGCACTGAGGATGGATTTTGGAGGATGACCACGAATCAAAGACAGGTACAAAGGAGGGGCGGGACCCAGAGCTTTCAAGAAGGTGTGTGCAAAGGGTGTGGTGGACAGCCCATGGACAAGCAGGGCTGCTTATCCACAGAGGGCCTCAAGGACGCTTCTATCCTCAGTGCAGTGGGGAGCCAGGGAGGGCTTTAAGCAGGGGAATAATGTCTGCTGAACAAACGTCTTCTAAAATGTGTCCCGGTGATGGCACCTGGTTCACGGCAGAGGGAGGAGACACGACTCCAGAGCGGACTCCATCTTGGCCTGGTCGTGACCCCGACTCTCACCCTGACCATTCACTTCTGTCTGAGCCACGCGCTTCCTAACTATTCAGTGGGGACAGCGTAGGCAAGACTGAAGCTTAGATGATCAGCGCATAGAAAGTGCTTCGCACACCCACCCTAGGGAGGAGCTCAGAGGATGTCTGCTGCCGTTGTCACCGTGGTGCCAGGCTGGGCTTGAGGGGTTCCTGGACTAGGTCAAAGACCCTTGCACGTCCTTTCTACCCCTGCAGAGGTGGCCAGAAGCTGGGCAGCCTGGGGCCACTACGCCCAGCATCGGGCCAGGATGAGCCCCTGTACCTTCTAGATGTAAGCTGGTGTTTTCTGACCTGGACCGACCACCTGCTCTTTCATGGGGTGCATGTTAGGCATTCCTGTTAGACTTCTCACTGTCTGTCTGTCTGCCGGTCTGTCTGTCTGTGATGTTTGTGTTGCCTCTCCCTTCCTGGCGTGTCTCTGACTTCCACCGTTTCTTTGTTTTTCGTTTTGGGTTGTGTCCCGGCTCCCGGTGGTCCCCCCCCCACCCGCTCCCGCCACCTAAGATAGGATCTCATGTAGTCTAGGCTGGCCTTGAACTCAATAGGTAGTCGACAATGACCTTGAAATTCTTTTTTTTTTTTTTTTTTTTTTTTTTGGTTTTTTCGAGACAGGGTTTCTCTGTGTAGCTTTGCGCCTTTCCTGGAGCTCACTTGGTAGCCCAGGCTGGCCTCGAACTCACAGAGATCCACCTGCCTCTGCCTCCCGAGTGCTGGGATTAAAGGCGTGCGCCACCAACGCCCGGCTGACCTTGAAATTCTGATCCTCCTGCCGCCAACCTCTGGCGTGGCTAAGATTACAGGTGCGTGCTGCCCTATCAAGTTAATGGGTGTGGTGCTTGCACTTTGGACAAGCACTCCACCGACTGAGCCACAGCCCAAGACCATCTTCTTTATGTCTAAGTCAGGGCTTTCGCCTCTGCTTGTTGCTCACCACGTCCCTATCTGTCTGTCCATCCACCTGGCTTCCATCTCTGCATCTCTACCTCGTCCCTTCCATCCCCCCCTTGGTCTCCCACTTGTGGTGTCTATATTCATCTGTCTGCCTCTCTCCAGCCTGCCTCTCTCCCAGAAAAAAAAATGCTCTTGGGAGAGACGGATGGTCCATTAGAGGAAGATTAACAGGTGTGCGCTGCCTGGAGAAACAGCTGTTGCGGGGGAGGGGGGAGGCGAGTTAGTGACCTTTCTGAAGCGCTGTGGCTCCAGCACGGTTGGAGGGAACGTGTACACATTGTATGTGGCTAAGAGCCAGTGGATGGCCATCACGGACCTGTCAGCAGCCACCCTTCTCGTCGCCAAAGATTTGGCTTGGGTGGGCTGGGTGAGCAGCATCAGAATCCTTCCCACCTAGACCCTTCCCAGGGTCCTTCTCCCCTTGCATTGTGTGAGTCAAATGTAATTATGGATGGAAATGGGTCCCTCTCCTTTTATCTGGGCTTGAGAGGAACTGGCAGTTTTATTGGATTTCCTGGGCACTAGATGGGAGGCTGGTGGCTGCATAATTTTTTTCTTTCTTCTTGTAAGCCATGTGGAATCAAAGTTGGGCCCCTGGGGTTCCCTGCTGCTCGGTGGAAGGGCTGAGCTTGGAGTCAGGGTGCTGGCAGGCAGAAGATGGCTTGCTGTTGTGGCACTTGTCTGCCGCCTAGCCTTTGCCCTGGCTGGGCCTTTGGCTTGGTGACCCTTCTCCGCTCCCCTGTGTCACCAGCTCTCTCCTTTTATTTCCTACAGGAGGCTGCCTGGCTCCCCAGCACTGTCCCCCAAGCCATACTTAGCTTTGCCAGTGTTGATGGGTACTGGCTTGCTTTGTTTTAGGGTGATCTGTGGGACTCTGTCACCGAGAATGGGCATCCCCCTACCCGCTGCAGGAACATAGGCCCAGCACAGTGCGGGCTCTTGGAAGACCTATGTGATACACCCAGGAGTGAATGGTTGAATGAATGAGTGAATGGGCTGGTTCAGGCAGGGTGACTGTGGGCTGCAATGGAATCTACTATTCTTGCTGGGTGGTTCTGTGCAGTCAGTCCCCATCACCCAGCCAGTTTCCTTAGTTATCAAATGGAAAGATCAATGATGGCCTATCAGGCTTTGCGGTTCAATGAGGGCGGAATAAGTGGCCATTTTTTTTTTCTAGGATTCAGGCAGGAGCCATGGGTGTCCCCTTGAGCATAAGCTAGGCCCTTCACTGTGGAGAGAAAAGCCTCCTTGCCTGGCCCTTACCCAGAGGCTGCGAGTCCATGAGGCTGTGTACTCTACACCTTGCTCGTGGATAAGGGGAGGGAGGCTCCGAGGCAGGGGGCCATGCCTGGAACTATCTTCTTTATCCCCATGGTGCCATTTGTTTGAAAGCAGGGTCCTCAGTGGTTCCATTCCAAGCCTCTTAAAACCCTGAGAGAAAGAAGTCCAAGGGTAGTGGGAGGCCTTGGCTGAAGAATGGGGGTCCGGTGTCACCAGTTAGTGACTCTGGACACTTCCCTTGCTCTTCTTGGTGTTCCCTGAGAGCCACTGTGGAGGTGACCCATGCCTAGGGCTGTGCCTGGCATACAGTAGGTGCCCTGTCTCTGACTTCCACTTCCTGGCTGCGTGTGAGAGGCGGACCCGTCTGTAACATGGGTAGTGTAATGCCTCCCAGTGCACAGTACCAGCACCACTTGTGGGCTGCCTCACTCCTTAGTAGATACCCCCCCCCCACACACCCCCAATAGATCCAAAGGTAGCACAGCTAAGAAGCCCTAAAGACTATGGTGCAGCAACAGGGACCCACCAGGGTCACACGTTCTCCACCCCCACCCTACAGCCCGAGGAGCTGACGAACATTCTGGAGATCTGTAATGTTGTCTTTACCAGCATGTTTGCCCTGGAGATGATCCTGAAGCTGGCTGCCTTCGGGCTCTTCGACTACCTGCGGAACCCTTACAACATCTTTGACAGCATCATTGTCATTATCAGGTAAGCACACTGCCACCCCGCCACCCCGCCACCCCTCCACCCCGCAGCTGAGGAGCAGGAGGGAGAGCCCCAACCCCTAACAGCACAGGGAGTCTTGGAATGACAAAGGAAACCATTACTGACAGGCGGTTAACCAAATACCGAACGAACCGGGTAATTTAGTAGTATATGCTTCTGCATTAATGCGCTCAATAGTGAGGTAGCAGTGAGTCTGAGGCTACCGGAGTTCCGAACAGGGGTTGGAAACACACAGGAATAGCTACATCAATCATTATGCAACCTGAAGATATCAGCTATTTTGATTGCCCATGAAGTCTTGGCTATGGCTGATTCTCTGGTTTGTTGTTTACATTCCTAATCAAAAAAAGCATGCAACCTCAAAAAGAGGACAGGATAGTGACATTCAGAGACTTGTGAGGCTTCAGACAAAGACTGCTGCCTCCTCTCTGTCTTTCTTTACGTGTGTGCGTGGGCATGTGTGCATGCACACATGTGTGTAGGTCAGAGGACAACTTGGCAGGAGTCACTTCTCTCCTACTCTGTGGGTCCTGAGGATTGAACTCAGGTCCTCAGGCTCGGATGCAAGCTTCTTGACCTGCTGGGCCATCTCACCAACTCTAGAGCCACAGGCTTGTTCTTAATGCAGGATCTGTGGGCTCCTGGCTAGGAAACCCTGATTTAAGGGGTGCTGTGGAGTAGTACCCAACACCATTTGTTAGATGATGGATGGATGGATGATGTAAGACGTTCCCCTGTTCTCCTTGCCCTGTCTGCCTCTTCCATCTTCTCATCCTCTTGGCCTCCCACTGACCCCTTCTGCCTCCCCCAACCCTGGCTGCAGCATCTGGGAAATCGTGGGGCAGGCGGACGGAGGCCTGTCGGTGCTGCGCACCTTCCGGCTGCTGCGGGTGCTGAAGCTGGTGCGCTTCATGCCGGCGCTGCGGCGCCAGCTCGTGGTGCTCATGAAGACCATGGACAACGTGGCCACCTTCTGCATGCTGCTCATGCTCTTCATCTTCATCTTCAGGTGAGCCCTGACCACCCAGGACTCAACAGCGGGGGCCTGATGGGGGCTGGGGGCGTGAGCCTGGGATGTGGTGGCTGATGGAAGTTTCTAGGGACAAAGCTGCCAGGATCTGGCTGTGAATCCCGGCACCACCACTCAACCCTGATGACTCCAGGCAGGTCCTTCCTTTGAGCCCCAGCATTCCCCTCTATTAACACGGACTTGAGCTCTCCCTCTGTTCTGGTTCTGGGTGGTGTTGGGAGTTGCAGAGAGCTCAGTGTGCTAAGTCTCCTGAGCCGTTTCCTTCCCTTCCACAGCATCCTTGGGATGCATATCTTCGGCTGCAAATTCAGCCTCCGCACGGACACTGGAGACACAGTCCCCGACAGGAAGAACTTTGACTCCTTACTGTGGGCCATTGTCACAGTGTTCCAGGTGAGTGACAGCTGAAAGTTCATGGATTTCGGGTGTGTGTGTGTGTGGGGGGGGCTGGGGGAATGTCTGGATAGCAGGTCTGGGAGGGGCTGAGGCTGACAGCCTGGGCTTGGGAGGATCCCAGGGCTGAGCTGTGTCCTTCTCAACAGATCCTCACTCAGGAGGACTGGAATGTCGTCCTCTACAATGGCATGGCCTCCACCACTCCATGGGCCTCCCTCTACTTCGTTGCCCTCATGACCTTCGGCAATTATGTACTCTTCAATCTCCTGGTGGCCATCCTGGTCGAGGGCTTCCAGGCTGAGGTAACTATAACCCTGGGCAGGTCACTGGGCAGGGGACTGGTGGTGGTGGGGATAAGTACCAGCTCATAATTTTAGCAAGTGACATCCTTTCAAAGTAGAGCTGCCAATGAGGCGGCGAGCTTCCCATCCCAATCCTGGATGCAAATGGGAGCTGCATGCAGGATTCCCACTTCCCCTCCAGGAGCCTTCTCTACCTCAAATTCTAAAGCCTCCAAGATCTGGCTTTCTTCCATTCTGTTAGGCTTTGGGGAGTGCTGGAAGTCAGGAAGACTGGGTTTTGTGGCCGAACTCCTCATTAACCTCTCAGGTCCCTGGTCTGAATCAGTTTCCCCATCTATACAAGGAGGGTGGAAGCAGCCATTGAGAAATCCCAAGGGTGGGGTGGGAAAAGGCAGAGCCGACCTGTTCCAATGTGAGCTGATCTCCCAGGGTGATGCTAATCGCTCCTACTCTGATGAGGACCAGAGTTCATCCAACATGGAGGAGTTTGACAAGCTCCCAGAGGGTCTGGACAACAGCGGGGGTAAGGTCACATCCACTTTTCACTCAGGGTCAGGAGCCTTATGGAGATTCCCAGGTGGACACAGGGCACAGTGGCTTCCCCATGAAGCCTAGGCTCAGGGACTACTTGTCTGTTTTTTATGATTCTACCCAAAAGAGATGCTTGGGTTCAGAAATGGACATTCACGGACATCCTGGGTTCCCCTAGAAAGCCCATCTGCTTCCCTTCCCACGTGGGGCCCCAGTGTCTTAGGACATGGCCCGAATCCCAGTCATGTCTGATACCACTAGGTAGCCTTTTCCAACCAAGCCCAGTGTCCCTGCCTGTGAGCATGGGAGTGAGGTTCTCCTGCTGGGTGGAGGTCTAGGTTGGCCCTAGAACAGAAGGAAGGGTTCATGAAGAGGTAAATAAGCAACCTCGTAGGGAGGAGGGAGGAAGGCACACAAAATAGGTAGCAACCGCCGGGATTTCCTGGCAGAGGATGTCTCCCCAGAAAGGCTCTTCATCTACAAACATCTACTTCTGATTGTCTCATGGCTTTCTCTGCTCTTCCATCTGTCTGTCTGTCTGCTGTCTTCATCTCACACCTCCAGATCTCAAGCTCTGCCCGATACCCATGACACCCAATGGACACCTGGACCCTAGTCTCCCCCTGGGTGGGCATCTGGGTCCTGCTGGTGCCATGGGCACTGCCCCCCGCCTCTCACTGCAGCCGGACCCGGTACTGGTGGCCCTAGACTCCCGCAAAAGCAGCGTCATGTCGCTGGGCAGGATGAGCTATGACCAGCGTTCCTTGGTGAGTCCTGTGGATGCTATGATGGATGCTCCCCGCTGGAGGTGGAGGGCACTAAGGGACTGTGGCACGAAGTGCCCTGGCTAGGGTACCATGCTATCTAGTCTAAATAGGGTCTGTGTTTATGGCAATTCTGGGTGCTGTGTGCCAGAACAGGTCTTGGTAGCTGGAATAAAAGTCCATGGTCTGGTGGAGAGACCTTGGATTTCATCTTGGTAGCAGTGTATCGACTTAGGGGGTGAGGCCAACTGGAAGTTTGACCTAGCCTCTGCCGCCTCTGAGCTGTGTAAAAGCGACCAAATTATCACCTTTCTCTGAGACTCGGTTTCCTTACCTGGAAAGCGCGCCCTTGTTTACTACATGCTTTGCTCAAAGAAGGAGGGGTTTAACCCGCGTCATACACTGGAGTAGGTGGGCTCACTCTAGCGTTGCTGGCAGGAGGTCCAGGCCTTGGTGCTAGATTGTGGTGTGGGTGGCTGCTGATCCAAGCCCGGGCCTCTCCGCAGTCCAGCTCCCGGAGCTCCTACTATGGACCCTGGGGCCGCAGCGGGACCTGGGCCAGCCGTCGCTCCAGCTGGAACAGCCTGAAGCACAAGCCACCCTCAGCTGAGCATGAGTCCCTGCTCTCGGGGGAGCGTGGTGGCAGCTGCGTCAGGGCCTGTGAAGGTGCCCTGGAGGAGGCGCCGCCCCGCCCGGCACCCCTGCATGCCCCACATGCCCACCACGTGCACCATGGACCCCACCTTGCGCACCGTCACCGCCACCACCGCCGGACGCTGTCCCTTGATACCAAGGACTCGGTGGACCTGGCAGAGCTAGTGCCCGTGGTGGGCGCCCACTCGCGGGCTGTTTGGAGGGCAGCGGGCCAGGCTCCGGGGCATGAGGATTGTAATGGTAGAATGCCCAACATTGCCAAAGATGTCTTCACCAAGATGGATGACCGCCGCGACCGTGGGGAGGACGAGGAGGAGATCGACTACGTGAGTAGGGACTGGACAGGACCCCTGAGAAGCTGGACTGTGAGAGCAGTCTGCAGGGCTGGAAGAGACAGATCCAAGGGACATGGCTTTGGGGAGTGCTTAAGTGGTGGGTGGGGCTGGAGGGCGGGGCTAGAACTGCCCACGCCTGACCTACCCTGTTGCCAATCCTTCTTCGGTTGGGGGCTGGGGGAAGAGTTGAGAGTTCATCCCATGCCCCCAGTTTGTTGGCTGGCAGAGTGGGAAGAGAGGGGTCACTCTGCACAGCACCAACCCCGGCACCCGATTCCTTGCCTGGCTAGACCCTGTGTTTCCGCGTTCGCAAGATGATTGATGTCTACAAGCCTGACTGGTGCGAGGTCCGTGAGGACTGGTCGGTCTACCTCTTCTCCCCTGAGAACAAGTAAGTAGTGGCTGGCCGGGAGTGAGGGCCAGAGGAGGAGGGTGACATGTCTGGGAGGGAGAATTCTTTATCAAGCTGGGCAGGGCACCTCCATAAGCCAGAGAGAGGAGGGTCTTCAAGGAAAGGGGAGGGTCCAGATGTCCATCCTCGGCTTTCCTGAGCATCTCTTTTGTTTTTAAGCCTTTCCTGAGCATCTCTTTTGTTTTTGAGCCAGCCTCGTGTTGGGCACAAGCCTAGGCAGATCCATAAGCAGCCTGAAAGCTCATTTGGAGCCCTTCCCATCAGGGGCCTTTGTGTTGGGTGTTGGAGGCAGATAAAAAGTTGGCACCTATTGAATGGCTACAGGAAGGGAGAGGGATCCCTTCCTCTAACCCACTCTGGTCCCTGAGTGTGTGTATTGGTCCTCTATCTTCCTTCTGGTCAGAGTGGGAGGCAAACTGACTTGACTTCCACTTAGGTTCCGGATCCTGTGTCAGACTATCATTGCTCACAAGCTCTTCGACTACGTGGTCTTGGCCTTCATCTTTCTCAACTGCATTACCATCGCTTTGGAGAGGCCCCAGATCGAAGCTGGTAGTACTGTGAGTGGGTGTGGCCCTGGGGCCGGGCAGAGGGTCACAACACTGGTGATGGCCAAGGTGGGGGGAGCCCAGGAAGAGCTCAGCTAAGCCAGAAACTTAGCATGCAGAGAGAGAGAGAGAGAGAGAGAGAGAGAGAGAGAGAGAGAGAGAACAGGGAGCTTGCCTGTGGGAGTGGAAGGCCACCAGATCTGAAAAGTGGTAGCCATAGCGGCTGCTCCTGCCTGGAGCAGAGGCTGACTAGGCACCTGGGCAGTTGTGGAAAACTTGGACTCACTGCTCCTCCCACCCTTTCAGGAGCGCATCTTCCTCACGGTGTCTAACTACATCTTCACAGCCATCTTCGTGGGCGAGATGACGCTGAAGGTTGTTCTGGGCTTCACCAGCACCCTTCCCACCCCCACCTGGAGCCCCTGGCCTAGGCCTCACCTCCCCCGCTGGCCTGGTTGTTCTGGGCTTCACCAGCACCCTTCCCACCCCCACCTGGAGCCCCTGGCCTAGGCCTCACCTCTCCCGCTGGCCTGGTCCTTAGCAACATTTCACAGGCCCCAGAGGTCCACTCCTGTTGGGCTCTAGACCCTGGGTGGAGCTTCTGGGATGAGAGGGGATCAGTGTCTCCCTCTTCTCCAATCATCAAACCCAGCTAGAAAGGCACATTTAGGTAGAAGCATTACTCTGGGACGCTTCCCAGTGTGGGTGGCTTTGGATTGCGATCTTATAGTCATGCTCTGAGACCATAGCTTGGAGACTTCCCTGGGCCCAGACCCTGGTCCTTCCTGCTTATCATCAGCCCTCAGAAGAGCCATCATCATGAGCCACACCCCACCCATCACCTCCGTACAGGAGGCAGACCTGATCTCCCTTTGTCCTGTCCCTGGGTGGGAGTCTTCTGGACCCATCCGCTTCCTGAGGTTTGACCCCAACCCGCCCCCAGGTGGTTTCTCTGGGCCTGTACTTCGGTGAGCAGGCATACTTGCGCAGCAGCTGGAACGTACTGGATGGCTTCCTAGTCTTTGTGTCCATCATCGATATCGTGGTATCCGTGGCCTCCGCGGGGGGAGCCAAGATTCTGGGGGTCCTCCGGGTTCTGCGGCTCCTACGCACCTTACGTCCTTTGAGGTAAGGACCCTGCCACAATGTATGGGGGTGGAGTGGAGGACAAGTGTTGCTACACTGTATAGGGAAATGGCCTGAGTCTAAGGGGATTGTCACTCTGGCTTGGCAATGCAGGCTCCCAAGAGCATTGTGCCAAGCATACCACGTTGTTGGGGGAGGAGCCAAAGAGCCTAGGACAAGGGCTCACATTGCTTCCATAGTGTGACCTCCTCTGTGTTCCTGGGTGGTTCACTGCCATCTCTCGGTATCATTTCTTGGGTGTGGTGTGTACCCTATGGGGACTGGGTGAGGAGGGGTCAAGTGCCCTTCTGTGTATTGATCTAGGTAGAGATTGCTGCTCACCCCTGTCCTAGGTCACCTGGCTACTGTCTCTTCATTTCCTGTTGGGACCTCACCTTTCAGGAGGCCTGGTGACTGTGGGCTTAGGTGGGGATGTCCCTCTGTTGGCTCACAGTGTCCTGTCCTTCCTTGCCTGCCTGCAGGGTCATTAGCCGGGCCCCTGGCTTGAAGCTGGTGGTAGAGACACTCATCTCTTCCCTTAAGCCCATCGGCAACATCGTGCTCATCTGCTGTGCCTTCTTTATTATCTTCGGCATCCTGGGGGTGCAGGTGAGGGGGTGCCCACTTTGTGGGGTGACAAGAAGCCCAGCACAGCCTATTCATGCCTACCACACCACACCTATGTTCACTCACTTGGGGACTCAGGTGGTCTTGGTGGAGCCAAGTGAAGAAGACAGACCTAATTGGGTTGATTGAGCTGTGTGGGCAGGTTGTGTGGGCCAATTCCTGGAGGACCTTTTCCTCCTCTGATTGGGCCTCCCTCACCCCGAGCACCCAGCTCTCCCCTCCTTTCACACAGCTTTTCAAGGGAAAGTTCTATCATTGCCTGGGCGTGGACACCCGAAACATCACCAACAGATCTGACTGTGTGGCCGCCAACTATCGCTGGGTGCATCACAAGTACAACTTTGACAACCTGGGCCAGGTGAGCACTTCAGGGGTTCCAGGCCCGGCTCTAGTCCTGCACTGTTGGGACAGACCCTGTGATTTTTTCCCCCCTTCTGAGCAGCAGTTTCCCATCCTGCAAAGTGGGTAGGGGTGGAGCTCTGCTCACAGGAGGGTTGAGGCTGGTACCCTGCATGCAGAATCTGCCAGCATGTGAAACTTGGCAGGTACTTCAGGAACACAGGTTCTGGTCTTGGCTTCCCATCTAAGGGACAGTAATGGGAGTTTTAGAGCCACCCACACTTGGGCATACACCCCAGCTTTTTTTTTGGGGTAGGGGTGTTCTCTTTGAGGTTCAGTTTCTTTCTCTGTCAAATGGGAATATGACAGCCCAGTGGGCAAGCTGAGCTCGGGACTAGTCCATTAGACCCCTTGGCTTGGTGGCTCCTCTTTCCTAACAATTTAGTCAGCGTGCAGGGTCCCACGTTGCCTTTGGTACCCTCTCCTGTGAGCCTGGTGCATTTGGGTAATGTTCCAGGTGAGAGCTGCCTCCAGAGAGCCTCTGTTCCCTAGCCCCACAAAGACCTCCAGGCAGCTAGGTATTTGCAGAGACAGGACTGTCTTTTTCCCCAGGGTGCAAGAAGAAGCAGGGTCCAGGCTGGTGCCCCCACCCCCCACTGGTGGCCCCTCACTGTTGCCTGCTCACTGGTGGCCTCTCCCTTTGCCCCCTGCTCACTGGTTGGTCCCTCGTTGGTGGTCCCCTCACTGGTGGCCTATGGTAGATTCCCTGATGCTCACTCACAGGTCTACACTCTCACACTTGACTTAACGCTGGAGGCTGGGTTGAGACCCAGGGCTCCTAAGCTTCTGATTCTAGGTCCTGGGGACTCCTGGGGTGACAAGGGTATAGCCCCTCAGCCTTGTCAGGAAGCTTCCCATCTAAAGACTCGCTGCCCCTCTCACAGGATCCTGTGCTCCTGCTGTGCATGGATCAGGGCATGGGAGCTCATGGACTTTCTTGCTGGACATCTCACAGACAGTTACTGCTGGAACTGAGATGGTAGCTCAGGACTCTGGCTCCAGTTCTCCTGCTATCTCCACAATAGCAGCCGCAGGGCACTCAACAGGCACACAGTAGGTGTTCAGAGAGGCCATCAGCAGAGGGCACAGCTCTACTACTCAGGAAGACCTGTCTTTTGGTCTTCTAGAGGCAGAACAATGGAAGACTGATGTACCTACATCTCTTACCCCTACCCCTTCCTTTGTCTTCCAGGCTCTGATGTCCCTCTTTGTCTTGGCCTCCAAGGATGGCTGGGTGAACATCATGTATAATGGATTGGATGCTGTTGCTGTGGACCAGCAGGTGGGTATGACTTGGGCCACAACTGCTGAGGATGGTGGAGAGGGACCCGTAAGTCACCTCTGGCTCTTGGTCTCCTAGGACCCACCAGATTAGATCTGGAGCTAGAGGAGGTGAGGAGGGTCAGGGGTGATGAGTACACTTGTGAGTGTCCCTCTACTCCTTGCCTGCCTCTCTCCTCTTCCCAACAGTGGACTCCACCCGCTATTCTGCGCTTGGCTGCCTCCTGCTTACTGTGTTTTCTGCTTTGTTTATGGATGGATGAATAAGTGTGTGGGTGGGTAGGTGGGTAGGTGGGTTGAGTGGATGGAAAGCTGGGTAGATGGATGGATGGTAGATGGATGGATAGATGGATAAGTGGGTAGGTGGGTAAGTGGATGGGAGGATGGGTGAGTAGATAGATGGATATGGTGTGGGTGGGAAGGTAGATGAATAGATGGATGGGCAGGTGCATAGATGAGTCTATGAGTGGGTGAATGGATATATGGATGGATGGATAGACAGATGACAGACAGATAGACAGATAGGTCTATAGATAGATAGGTAGATATATAGATAGACAGACAGACAAATAGATAAATAAGTAAATGAATGAAGGGCCAGGTGGTGGTGATGCATGCCTTTAATCTCAGCACAGAAGGCAGAAGCAGGCAGATCTCTGAGTTCGAGGCAAGCCTGGTCTACAGAGTGCATTTCAGGACAGCCAGGGCTACACAGAGAAAGCCAGTATCAAAAAAAAAAAAAACCCAACAAAAATTAAACTAAACTAAAATAAAAGAGATGAATGAGTAGGTGGGTGAATGGGTAGATGACTGGGTTCATGGATGAAAAGATGTGTGGGTAGATAGATGGATGAGTAGGTGGGATGATGGGTAGATATAAATAGGTTGGATAGATAGTGGGTGAATGGATGGATGAGTGGGTAAATGGGTGAGTAATGGAATTATGGATTGGATATATGGTGGATGGATGAATGGATGAATGGGTGAGTGGGTAGATGGGTGGATAATGGCTAGATGGATTGGAAAGATGGTAGATGAATGGATGGGTGGATAAGTGAGTGGGTAGATGGGTAGATGGGTGGGTGGGTGACTAGGTAGATGGGTGGATGGGTGGGTGGATGAGTGGGTAGATGGGTGGGTGGGAGAGTGGGTAGATGGGTGGGTAATGGCTAGTTGGATTGGAAAGATGGATGAATGGATGGGTAGATGGGTGGATGAGATGGGTGGGTGGGTGAGTGGGTGGATGGGTGGGTGGGAGAGTAGGTAGATGGGTGGGTGGGTGGATGGGTGGGTGGATGGATGAGTGAGTGGGTTGTTGGGTAGATGGGTGGGTGACAGAGGAGTTGGGTAGATGGTGGATAGATGAATGCTTGCATAGGTGAATAAGTGGTATGTCCATGAATAGACAGCAGACCAATGTGTGTAAAGACAACCACAGGAGCAGGGAAGGAGAGGGCCCTTTTGCTGACCTCCTTACTCAGGTCAGGCTCAGGCTAGACATTTCCCATTTGCTGTGTTGTTTTCACCGTACGCTTTGGAGGCAAGCTGTCCTAACTCCCGTTACACCAAAGGCTTGGTGAAACCAAGTGCACGTCTGTGGCCTTGCTGTGCAGACCAGCCTCCTCAGCCCTCGCTCTGCCTCTCCTGCAGCCTGTGACCAACCACAACCCCTGGATGCTGCTATACTTCATCTCCTTCCTACTCATCGTCAGCTTCTTCGTGCTCAACATGTTCGTGGGTGTGGTTGTGGAGAACTTCCACAAGTGCCGGCAGCACCAGGAGGCTGAGGAGGCCCGGAGGCGCGAGGAGAAGCGGTTACGGCGCCTGGAAAAGAAGCGCCGTAGTGAGCAGATGATGGAGGCTGGGATGGGCAGGGTCACTCTATCCACTGCTGTGCCTCCTGGGTGATGCCCTAGGGTAATGGTGGATGCTAGGATAGGCAGGGTCTCTCTACCTACTGCTGTGCCTCCTGGGTGATGCCCTAGGGTGATGGTGGATGCTGGGATAGGCAGGGTCTCTCTACCTACTGCTGTGCCTCCTAGGTGATGCCCTAGGGTGGGCCTGATTGAGGCCTGCTGGGCTTTTGGAAATGGAAGTGAGCGAAAGATTTAATCCATCCTCTGCCCGTGGCCCAGCCCCCTTCCCCAGCATCTACTTGTCCAGGCGACCTGAGACCTTCAGTAATGACATCACTGTCCACCTGAGTGAAGCCCCGGGTGCTCCAGTGCAGGCAGAGACAGAGACAGTCTTTCTGAGTGGGAACTTTCAGAACACACCTCCCCTCGTGTTCTTCCTCATGCAAGTCGTGTATAGTTTTGGGGACAGTCATCCACCCCTGGATAGCCATCCTTAGGACCCTTGTCTCTACTTATCAGACCTAGAGTCCTTATCATGGGCCTTTTTGGGGGGTATTTGGGAATAATGTGTGCCCTAACATCTCTGCTACCTGCTCCCAATATCTCATGGTTTCCCTCATGGTGCCCTGGCTGGTAGAGGAGTGCTAACTCTCATCTAGGACCTGGTGTGAGCCAGCATGCTTCTCTCTCGCTTTCTCCCTACCCATGGTCTCTCCTGCCTTTGTGCTCCTCTCTCTTCTTGGTCCATCCCTGTGTGGTCTGTGCCACTCTCCCATGCTCCCTGCAGAGGCTCAGAGGCTGCCCTACTATGCCACCTACTGCCCTACGAGGCTGCTCATCCACTCCATGTGCACCAGCCACTACCTGGACATCTTCATCACGTTCATCATCTGCCTCAACGTGGTCACCATGTCCCTGGAGCACTACAACCAACCTACAGTGAGTCTTGGGGTCACCATCTAGTCTAAGGTCACGTGGTGAGAGCCAGCCTTAGCAGGATCCCACCTCAGGGACAGCGTTGTGTAGAGGGCCAGCTAACTACAGCATCTATGAAGTCCCTCCATGATGGGCTTATTTCAGGCACTTGGTAGGAGGAGATCCTGGTGAATTAGAAGCTTGAAAGAAAAAGGTCACTCCTTCCAGGAGTGTGGGGGAGGTGGGATTCGAGAGCAGCCTACAGCACAAGTGGTTATGGTGTGTTAATAGGGACTCTGCAAGGCATGCTTTAATCCTCATAATAATGTCAGTGTTGGGAGAACCTTTGCTTGGGATTTCCAGATGAAGAAGTTGAGCCTCAGAGAGTAGGTAGCAGAGCCATAATTGGAACTTAGATTTGTGTTCAAAGTCTAATGGGGCCTCCACTGCCCACTGAGTATCCTGGGTCTAGAAGATGACTTTCTGGGGATAGGCCCATGGTAGGCATCCTTGGAATGGATGTCAGACAGCATGCCTGAGAAGAATGTAAGGGGAAGGTGCTTTCTAAAAGATTCCTCTCAGCAGAGTTGGCAGGAAAGGTGGAACCAAGTCTCTGAGTGAAGAATTAGCATCTTATTTCAGAGGACAGAGAAGACTATTATGAAGTGAAAAGGAAGGGAACCATGGCAGAGTGAACAGTAACTGTAGAATTTCCAAATTAATGTGGAGAAATGGGATTATTACAGTTTACAATGACCAATTGTTTGTCCTGTGCCCAGCACTCAATCGTTAGCTCATTTAATCATCCCAGCAGCTTTCTGATAGGCAGCTGGGGTTATTTTCCAAAAATTTTAATTGAAGAAACTTAGTGTTAGAGAGTTCAAACACTATCCCAGATCACAGATTAAATAAGGAACAAGTGCTAAGCCAGTATTTTAATCTATGCAGTCTAGGTTGGGGAATCCTTAACCACTACCCCATACTGTCTCCAAAGAGGAGCAACTGGGCTGGGCCAACACAAATAAGGAAATAATAATGTGAAATGACTACCACACATGAAGACATAAGGAATGAAAAGGAATATAAATAAATAAAAAGGAACAAAGCATTATATTAAATGTAAATGGACTAAACTCTTCCCTTAAAAGGCAGAGATTCCCTGGTTGTAGAAAGGTTCTGGGGCAGATCATAGTCCTGGACCATGCTTCTCTCCCTCCACTGCAGTCCCTAGAGACAGCCCTCAAGTACTGCAACTACATGTTTACCACTGTCTTTGTGCTGGAGGCTGTGCTGAAGCTGGTGGCATTTGGCCTGAGGCGTTTCTTCAAGGACCGGTGAGTGACTGAGCCATACTAGGACAGAGCAGGGTTGGGAAGAAGTCCTGATCTTTGGAAAAGCCTGAAAGAGCCAGTAACATCTAGCTATTGATGGCTACGGACTCCTAGCTGCTGACTAGACCCCTGGACAGGAAGCCATTAAGTTTCATTGGATGGATACAGGCTGTCTCAGCTCATCTTCTGTGGGTCCTCTGTAACCTGAAGACAGAACATGGTCTGCCCCATGCTAACTTTTCAGAGGAAGCAGCTGAGGCTCAGAATGCTCAACAGACTAGCCAAATGCTACCCAAAGGTAGTTTAGAATATTTAGATAGTTTAGGATTTAGACTTAGAAGTCAGAGTCCATGCCTCCTCCCCTACAGGAGGCCGGAGATGTTTCTTCAGCTTGGGCAGCTCCGTGTCAGCTTGGGCAGCATCATGTTTAGGAAGGAAAAAATGGAGACAGACTCGTTGGTATCGTAGAGGATGGGTAGAAGAAAGGGTATTCACACATTATAGTGGGCCCCACAGGAGTGTGAAGTGCTGGGAGATGGCCCTCCACTCAGGTGTGTCTGAGCCACTATGCTTCCCCCCCCCCCATTCTCACTCCTGCCTCAACTGCCCTGCTGTACAGATGGAATCAACTGGACTTGGCCATTGTGCTGCTGTCCGTCATGGGCATTACCCTGGAGGAGATTGAGATCAACGCAGCCCTGCCCATCAATCCTACCATCATCCGTATCATGCGTGTTCTGCGTATCGCCCGGGGTAAGTAGGAGACGGACAGGACAGAGACAAGCAGGAGCAGGGAGGGGACTCCCCATTTCCTAGGGGAGAGCATTTAGGAGTGGGGTGAGAGGTAGAACATATGAACAAGAGAGGCTCTTGCTGAGTAGGGCAGAACAGGATCCAAAAGAAGCCCATGTATCACCCCTGTGTGTGCACAGCCTCCCACACACCAAGATGCCTACCCCATACTTGTGTACACCTCCGCTTCCTCATGACAGCACCATCTGTGTGGTCCAGTCTCAGGACTCAGTTCCAGGTTTGTGGGTTATCTGGCATTTCTCCAGCACCGTAGCAGGGACACAGCCCTCAACATGTCTTAGAACCCTCCTTTTCTCCCCAGAAGCCCTTCCTTCATCACCAAGATTTCCCTACTTTTTCAAAATCTTATTGCCAAGCGATGGCTGGGTGTTTCTTGCTCTTCTGCCCACCTCCTGCCCATTGCCTCCATGTTCTAAGGAGAGAGAGAGAGATGTGCAGAAACTGTGACACCAGAGTCCTTTTTAGCCTGAAGGGACAGGAAGGGATGTAGATCCTTGTGTTAGCCAGCTTTGATACCGCAGTTACTGACTCATTCATCCACATACCTGTGTTCCCCTCACTCCATGGTATGTGTTTTGTGGTCTTGGGCTTTTCTGTACCCATTTTGTATTCTGTTTTGTTCACATACCCCTCGCTCTACAAATATTTATCTGTGTACTTTGTGTAAATGGATATTTTGTCTGCATGTACGTGTACACACCAGAAGAGAGCATTGGATTCCATGGGACTACAGTTATAGACCGTTGTGAGTCGCCATGTGGGTGCTAGGAATTGAACTCAGGACCTCTGGAAGAGCAGCCAGTGCTCTTAACTACCGAGCCATCCTTCCAGACCCTGCAGCCATATTCTTACGTGGTGCCCAAGAGGGAACTCTGGTCACATACTGCTCTGTGTCCCCTCTCTTCTCTGAGTTCACACACTTGCATGTACACACTCATAGCCCGAACTGACAGGGCTGAATGTCACCCACAGTGTTGAAGCTGTTGAAGATGGCCACAGGAATGCGGGCCCTGCTGGACACCGTGGTACAGGCTCTGCCCCAGGTAAGAGCCACACCCTCCTGGAACCCTGCCTTAAAATCTAGGGTTCATGTGTGGGCCTGGGCCTGGAGGGATGCATGCTTCAATTTCCCTCCTCCCCAGGCCTGCCAAGACCCAGGGCAGAGTCCCCTCCCTGGGAAGTTATTCAAGCTTCTCCTGCTTTTATTTGGGAACTCACAACATGGTCAGCAGCATCCACTCTATGTCCAGCCCTATGAGGATTCTGAGGACCCATACAGTGCTTTTGGGTTGGTGGGGGAGCTAGACACCTCAGAGTCCTATGGGAAGAGGCCTGTGCTCTGCTCCCAGAAGGGAGGAGGCACCAGTTACTCCCTAGGAAACCAGAGAAGCTGACTCTTGAGCTGAACCTTGAAGAGTGGCTTTATGGGAAGATGTCATGTAATGGATGATGAGGTCCCCATGCAGCCTTCCAGGAGGGGAAGTACAAGCCCTAGGCTGAGTGAGGGGACACTAATTAGGTAGGACCATGGCCCTGGCCAGAGGAAGGTGAGCTGGGATCTGGCTCACCAGGGGGCATTTGTCATCTTCCTGATACTTGGGCAGTGTTAGCCCCTCCCGCCTCCCTCCTCCCCACCCCCAGCCATGTCTGAGTGCCTGTGCTGAGCTGATCCTTACACACATTCCATTCACTCACCCATTATTACTCATGTAGGAAACTTTGTGTCTCCTAACAGTCAAAGGCATAGATAGATCACACACAAAATGGAGGCAAAGTAGATTCTCTTGGGGACCTCCACTGAGGACACCAGTTAAATTCTCTTCTTGAGTTTGGTGTGAGCTTCCCAGTGTTGTAAGGTAAGCCCACCAGAGACTACCACACAGACACTCTTAAAGTATGGAGAACTCACCCAAATCAGCAACCCTGAGCTCTTGGATTTTTGTTTTTGTTTTTTCGAGACAGGGTTTCTCTGTGTAGCCCTGGCTGTCGTGGAACTTGCTTTGTAGACGAGACTGGCCTCAAATTCACAGAGTTCTGCCTGCCTCTGCCTCCCAAGTGCTGGGATTAAAGGTGTATGCCACCACCGCCCGGCAGCTCTTGGATTTTTTTTTTTTTTTTTTTTTGGTTTTTCGAGACAGGGTTTCTCTGTGTAGCCTTGCGCCTTTCCTGGAGCTCACTTGGTAGCCCAGGCTGGCCTTGAACTCACAGAGATCTGCCTGGCTCTGCCTCCCGAGTGCTGGGATTAAAGGCATGCGCCACCAACGCCCGGCCCAGCTCTTGGATTTTTATGCACAAAAAGCACATTCTGGTTGACACACTTCAGTCACTTTAGTTAGCAAGAAGTGGAACTCAAAAGTCAAAAAAAAGAGAGAGAGAAAGAAAGAAAGGAAGAAAGAAAGAAAGAAGAAAGAGAGAGAGAGAGAGAGAGAGAGAGAGAGAGAGAGAGAAAGAAAGAAAGAAAGAAAGAAAGAAAGAAAGAAAGAAAGAAAGAAAGAAAGAAAGAAAAAAAGAAAAAGGCAAGATTTGTGTATTTAGGGACTTTCCTGGAACTATGGATTGGGTCTTTGATGGATTTTAAGACTTTGTTCCCAGGTTGGCAGGTGTTGGGGCCTATGTGCTGGGTTTTAAGGTCACAATGGTACCTCTAACACAGACTCAGTGTGCTAAAGTCTTGGGCCTGTTACATTCCCTACTGGTTGTATGGGCATGAGTCAAACTGTGGCGTCTTCTTGGGGCAGGGAGTTACACTGTCCCCTCAGCACTAAGAATTTAACAGAATTTATTCTCTGTTTTACGGAGTTAGGTAGACAGTTGAGCAAGCAGGGTCCTATAGTGAGGGCAAAGAGCAGAAGGATCACTGGCCCGGCAATGGCCATAAGTGGAGTAGTTAACCAGGGGGACCAGGGGAGCAAGGTTGATACCTGTCATCAGATTCTTGATGTCTCTTTTCTCTTTCTTCAATGTTATTTCTGACCATGGCTAAATTTTCTCTGATTACCCTGACTGGTTGTTGTAGAAGTAACAGGTTTCTCCCAGTGCCAAACAGGGACCTCGTTGTTTCATGAAATACAACCTCTGCTAAGGAATCTACCTGAGTTTCCAGATGGGATATAGAATTTTCCAGATGGCCTAGGTCTGTGTTTACTTGAGCACTGAGTTCCTTAAAATTTTTATTCTCCACAACTAGGGCTGAAGTTCCAAGTTGGAACAAGCCATGATTTCATTTCCCCACCAATAGGGAGATGGAAATGGGGATGCCTCGGCACACACAGGCCAGCCCACCATCTAGATTTCGATTGGCCTTGCCCAGTTCTTCCTCACAGATGAGGACCTGGGGAACTCATGAGGACTCAAAGGAGTGAGGTCTCCTCCAGTGCAGAAGATTCGAAAGATGCCCACGTGGTGAAGGTGTTAGTGCAAGCAGGCCAGGTAGTGCCTGGGGCCTGGAAATACACCGATCTGCTCTTCTGGGAGTTAACCTACCATGTGTGGCTACAGGAATCTGCACAGGGAGGACTTTCTAGAGGGTATCTTAGTGCCATTAAGCAGTCTTTTCTTGGAGGTCTCCCAGGGTCAGCTTAGGTTGGTCCCATTTACAGTTTTCAGGATTGGAAGTGGAGCGTACTGTTTGACTACTTCCTATCCCAACATAATATGGGGGTTTGGGATCCAGGAATAGCCAGCAGGCTTTACCTGTCTGGTTGAGAATGGTTCAGGAACCTATTGACTCCTTCTAGTATCCCAAACACTGAAGGACTGGCTTCTGCTGCTTCTTTGACCTTTACCCTCCATGGTTACCAAAGGAATTCCTGTGGATATTGGAGTTTTGGGGCTTGCCACTTTAGGGGGCTTGTATTCCAGGTGTATCAAGATGGGCCAGATAACCCTAGGTGGAGGTTTCCTTTGGACAGTAAATTTGCAGCCTGGGTCTTGACCACTCATATATAAACTGACTCCCTGGGTTCTGCCAGTATCCCAGTAATGATCTTCAGTTTCCTGCCAGGCCCTAACCTTTGCTTTGCATAGGTTGGATATGGGATTGCATTGCCTAAGACTGGTGAAATTACAGGCAGATTGTGATGGTTTTCTCTCTAGGACTATGAAAGTGTCAGTGTGCCCTTAGGAGGACTTGTGTTCGCAACCCCACTGAGCACAGTGGTATTCACCTGGCTCTTGGCAGTTTGGGGGACCATCAGTAGAGCAGGCTTAGTATTGGGCAGATTGGAGCCCCATCTACTCAAATGTGGACCTATATCCCCAGGAGCCTTTGTGGCCTCCTTTGTGGCCTCTTCTCCCAGTTGCCTCTGGATGCCATATTTTACAGTAACCTACCTGGGAGGTGGGTTAGTCTCAGTGGACATATAAACTGGGTATCAGCTCCCCAGTTCCATTCTTTCTTAGTCCCCACACCTATGGTCCTGGCTCATGGGGATTTTGAGCTTTTCCCACAGGGAGACAAAGAAGACAAAAATAGGACAATCATAGTCATAGGGCCTGTGTCAGTCTTATCTTTAGTGGGTTTGGAGGACCTGGTGACAAGCCCTTTGTCTTTGTCCTCTGTAGCCTCCTCAGCTGGGAGTGTGGTGGAGTCATGGATGACACTGGCAACCTTCACTCCTGTAGAGGTGGTGAGGACCACAGGGTATGGCCCTTTCCATGTTGGCTCCAGGCTCTGGGTCAGGATCCTCTTTACCCACACAAGATCAACAATCTGTAACTTATGGGCAGACTCAGATATGGACAAGGCCATGGCCTCTTGAACTGTCTGATGAATAGTCCTCTGGGATTGTTGCAGGGTCTGAAAGGACTTGAGGAGGCAGTGGTTAGCAATTTCTGCCTGATGAACATCTCTTAGCTTAGGGAGGAGACAGGGAGGCTTCCTAAATGTAATTCCAAATGGGGTAAAATAGTCTCAATATGGGGTGCACCTAGCCTTTAGAAGGGCAAGTGATAGGAGGTTGGCCCATTATTTGCTGGTCTCAAGGACATATCTAGTTCAAGTTTCCTTTAAGGTCCTATTCATCCTTTCTATCTGACCTGAGTTTCATGGCCTAGAGGCACAATGTAGTTTCCAATCAACATTTAGGACCTTTGCCAGATTTTAGAAACTTTGGCTGTGAAGGCTGGTCCATTGTCAGACCTCAGGGAGAGGGCCAATCCAAACCTAGGAATCAACTCTTGGAGATGTTTCTTGGTGACGACTGAGGTTATCTTCATTCAGTAGGTTTCCACTCATCTAGAGAAGGTGTCTATGAAAACTAACCAATATTTATACCCATGAACTGTGGATTTTATAAAATCCACTTTCCGTTGTTCCCTGTTTCCTCGGGCATGGACTCCTCCTGGGGCTTTTCTTCCTCCTTTGCAATTCACTTGTGCATAAGTAGCACTTCTGGACACAGTGTCTTTGTCTAATGGAAGGATGTACTATCTGGGTCTGAGTAACTCAGCAGTTTTGGATGCCCCCAGGTGGGTGGCCTGGTGGAGTTTGGTGACCATTTGCTTCCTGACAGCAGTAGGGAGTACAGGCCTCCTGTCTGGCAAGAACCACCATCCATTCGCCTCCTGTTTGACATCTTCCGTCTTTGACCACTTAGTTTCTTCCTGTGCGTAGTTTGGACACTGGAGAAATCTGGGATTGGTTAGAGTAACCAAGATCTGGAGAGGCCTCACTGGTTCTAAGGCCACCTTCCATGGACCAGGTCTGCTGCCCTGCTTCCTTGGGCCTTTAGGGAATCCCCTTTTTGATGCCCTTCACAGTGGACAATGACTATTTTCTTTCTTTCTTTCTTTCTTTCTTTCTTTCTTTCTTTCTTTCTTTTTTTTTTTTTTTTTGGCAGCCATATGGCTTCTAGTAGGGCCAAGATTTTTTGTTTTTTTATTTCCTTTCCCTCCAAGGTGAGGAGTCTCCTTTCTTGATAGAGGGTCCCAGGGACATGGGCTGTAGCAAATGATAGCTTTGTCCTTCCCCCAGCAAAGTGCCTGGACTTTTGTGCTGAGGTCCCTCAACCGAGGGACTGGTCCCACACCATCTCGTCCAAGCTGACAACTGCAGCCCAGCATACCTGGTTCTGCCTTGAACAAAACTGACCCCATCGGTTTACATTACCTCTCCTGCTTCTCACAGTGGAACATCTGTTAGGTCAGGTGTGACAGATTGGACCTCATCAGTCACTTCCAGGCAATCATGGAGGGGCTCTGTTGGGTTATCATCTGTCAACGGGCTGGCAGGGCTGATGACTGAGGTTTTACAGAGTCAGATGAGGGGCTGGTCCAGAACTACCTGGCAATGCATTATTGGGGCATTGGACTTCCATCCTTTTGGGGTTCCCCTTTGGGAAGGCCTCTACAGAGTGCAGGGTGGTTAGGAACAGTTCCTGGCCCAGGTTCAACCTGCCAGCTTTTCACTAGCACGGCTGTAGAGACAACCACCCACAAACTGGCAACAGGCAGATATTGCCAACAGGCACTAGGTGGGCTGCTGGCTTCTTCCAGGGTCCCAGTGCTGGGGTAGTACCCCATACCTGGGCCTCACTCACATGTAAGTAGAAGGACTTAGAGATGTCCAGGAGGGCTAGGCTTGGTGCAGAAATGAGAGCCTTTTTCAAGGCCTCGAAGCTCCTTGTTCAGAGTCAGTCCAGTGCAGTGGCTGGTGCCCCCCCAATGGCACTAGCATACAATGGCTTAGCTAGTTTCAAGACCTCAGGTATCCGCAAGCGGCAATACCTGACCTTCCCAGAAATCCCTGCACTTGTTTCTCTGTTTGAGGTGTGGGGATCAGTAGGATTGCCTAGATTTGGCTCTGGGGACGTGTTCATTTGCCTCCTTCCAACTTGTACCCCAAGTAGGTGACATGGGGTGCACATGGTTGGGCCTTCTTGGCTAAGACCCAGTATCCTGGGCCCTTTACTGTCTCTCTCAGGCCCTGGCTGGCCTTCTTACATTCCTCCTCCATTTCTGAGGCTCTGAGGAGGTCATCCACATACTGTAATGGGGTGTCCTTTGGATGCCTTTCCCAAAAAGTCAGGTCTTCACTTAAGGCCTCATTGAAGAGTGTGGGAGAACTTTTGAACCCTTGTGACAACCTAGTCCAGGTCAGCTGGCCTGTAAACCCTCTCTCAGGACCAGTCCGTTCAGAGGCAACAATGGGATGGCTTATGGGTGCCAGTATGAGGCAAAGAAGGCATCTTTGAAGTCCAGAACTGTATGGACTTGTTTTCCTGGTGGCGGGGACTCAGGAGGGTGTAGGGGTCAGGAGCCATGGGAGGTGTCCACCCTTTTGTTTACCTCTCTGGGATCCTTCACAGTTCTGTAGTCCTTGGTACCTGGTTTTGGATCAGGAGCAGGGAGTGTTCCAAGGGGAATGGTAGGGGATGAGGATCCCTGCTTTCTGTAGACTGTTATTGGGTTTAGCAACCCCCTGTTTGGTTTCCTGGCTCACAGGGTACTGTTTGACCCATACTGGGTACAGTACTTAGTAATATGACTAAGTAGGACAACAATTGGTGCCCAGTGGATAGCCAGTCCTGGTGGGCTATCCTCAGCTCGTACTCCAGGGCACTGCTGTTGCAAATTCTGCAAGTATCCCTACGTTTGAGCATCATTTTTTGGTACCAGATTTGATTGGAGGAGGTATTCCTCTAACAAGAAGCTTGTCACAGGTTGGGGGATGAGTAGCATTCTAAGTAGGGTGGGTAGTGGCCTCCCCAAAGGATGTGGGGGCCTGTAGTTTTTGTAATAAGTCTCTCCCAGTTAGGGGGATGGGCCAATCTGGCATGACCAAGAAGGTCATAGTACCTTGTCCCAAGTCCACCATCCAAGAAGTTGTCCAGGAAGAGAGTAGTCTGTCCATTTACAAAGGGAAAGCAATATGGCTCATCTTCAGTCTGGCAAGGTCATTTGCTGGGAGAGGGGGTGTTCTGGGATGTACCTGAGTGCAAACAGGAAGTGAATTGAAGCCTGAACTTGAACACCTTGCTTGGGACCCATGGGTGGGCTCTGAGCATGTGACCTAATGGTTCCTGCTTTGGCTTCCTCACCTGTGAATGAGGAGGCGACAGTCTTTCAAAGTTGGAGGTGTCAGACAGTTAAAGCTCATCAAGTTCTTAGCAGGGCTTGGCTCATGGGAAGTTCCCTAGCAGAGTTGGCTACACGTGAGAATGAGGGTATGGTGGTGATGGGCACGTGTCCAGCCTCCCTGACCTCTATGCGTCCTGTCAGGGCTCTATAGACCAGTACTAAGTTGACACAGGGTACATGGAGATATTGGGGAAATCCCTGGCGTAAGTAGGAGACACATGATGGTAAGATCAGGACCTGTCCCTGGCGCTTAGCTGGCTTTTGGGAACCTGTTCCCCATGCTGGATTACCTTGTCCAGCCTCGATGCAAGGGGAGGAGCTCGGTCCTGCCTCAACTTGATGTGCCATGCCTGTTCAAGCCCATGAGAGGCCTGCCCCTTTCTGAATGGAGACCGAGGAGGAGTGGATGGGGAGGAGGGTAGATGGGAAATGGGAGGAGGAGAGGAAGGAGGGGAAACTGTAGTCGGTATGTAAAATAAATGGGGGAAAATGTTATTTAAATAAAATAAAATTTAAAAAAAGAGAAAAAACCCAATGACATAAACATGTACCAAGTGACATGTGGCTGTGGGGGAGGGGCTTGTCCCTCAAAAAATCTCCCAGTCTAAGTTCATGTTGTTAAATGGTGTATTCCCTGCTTTTCTCACTACAAAATACCCAGCAAAAGTGGCTTACAGAGGGAAGGGTGTATTTTAGCTCACAGTTCAAGGATGCAGTCCATCACGGCAAGGAAGGCATGGCAGTAGGAGCTTGAGGCAGCGGCTCACATTGCATCTGCACCCGGGAAGCAGAGAGAGACAATGGTGTTCAGCTCACTTTCTCCGTTTTCGTCAACCCAGAACCTCAGCTGCTCGCATTCAGGGTGTGTCCTCCCACCTCAGCCCGGTCTAGAAACTCCCTCAGAGACATGCCCAGAGGCTCGTGTCCTAGATGGATCTAGGTTCTGCCAAGTGGACAGTCAATGTAAGCCACCCCAGATGGATACTGTAGAGTGCTGTGAACATGGAACTTCAGCCCCTTCCCACCGCCTTTGCCCGATACAGAGGGAGAAGACATCAGGGAGGGCTCCTCAGGAGAGGCGACCTAAACCGGGCTTTGAGACTAACTATACATCTCCCCTGCAGAGGGGCAGGCTATGCAGAGACCCAGCAGCCCATTTCCACATGGTTGGAATCAGGAGCTGAAAGATCAGACTGGGAGGAGGGCGAGGGGGATGCCGCAGCAGGCTTTCATCTCTGGGACAAAACAAATGTGGGCTTTGTGCTGTGGACTCCGTATGCCATAGGAGTATTTGGACAACAGGGCTTCAAGCAGAGCTGCCTCTGTGAGGAGACTGGAGGAAAGGCTGGAAGCAAGGAGACAGATGAGGAGGCTGCTGGGGTTCTCAGACCCTAAGGGGCTGAGGGCGAAGGTCGGAGACTGATGGGAAAGACTGGATCCTGGTTAGGAACACTACCAGCCAGGTCTGAGTAGGGCAGGAAGCTGAGCTCTGTGGGCCATGGTGAGGCTGGGTCTTCCTCGGCTGTCAGGGCCACGCACTGTGGCTTGTGGTGTTCGCTAAGTGCTTGTGTCCTTAATGAGTAGGATGTCATTAATTAGGCTGTACTGCAATGTGGAACAGCTGGGAAGGAAGCCCTCCTCTAGAGCAGTCTGTGATCCACGGGGATTTACTTTACAGTGATTACCTCCACCGCCTCCTGACTCAATTCATAGGAGCCTTTGAAGGGTCAAGAGGGATTTTCTTTGTAGGGCAGGAACGCCTTCTAGCCTCATCTGTAGTGCGAGGTAAAGGCAATCTCCCACTGATGCCTAGATTTGAACCAGGCTCGGAATCTGGGGCATTCTGTCCTGTAGGAGCCATGGGACGGGGGTGGCTGCATTTGCAAGAGGCTCCCGGGACCATGGGCGTGTGTGATTCCTCCACTAATTCCTTTCTGTGACCAGCCTTGCTCTGGCCTGGGGAGGCAAGTCTGACTTCATCCAGTTGTGTCCCAGGCCAGCAAAGGACAGTTTGCTGGGCTTGAATCTCTGACCGATCACTTGCGATCCATGTAATTAAACAGGAACTTCAGTTCTCAGTCTGTCTCATTTTCACCTGAGAAATGGGGCAAAAGACGGCACATAGATTCATTGGAGGGTGGATGGATGGTGTATGTGTGAGTGTATACACTTGTGTGTGAGGGTGTGGCATCTAGTGTCTTCTATTATTCTCTCTCTCTCTCTCTCTCTCTCTCTCTCTCTCTCTCTCTCTCTCAGTAGGGTATCTTCCTGAGCCTGGAGCTCATGAACTCCAGAGACCTGCCAGTCTCTGTCCACATCAGCAGGGCAGATGCACACCACTGTGTGCAGCTTTTCCATGGCTGCCGATCTGAAGTCAGGTCCCCACGTTTGTGCAACAGGCACAAACATCTCCCCTACTCCCTCACAGGGACAAATGATATGCTCATGGCATAGACTTTAAGCATTCAATTCTTATTCGGTAATCCATGATTCACTAGTCTTGCCCTTCAGGAGGTTACAAGGGGGGGGGGAGGCAGCAGACATGGATACTCAGTCTGGATACTCAGCCTGGTGTAACGCTACAGCTGCCCCGAGTCTGGCCCTGCCTCTGTCCCCCTGGCCTGAGGTCCTTCACGTCTACCCTCTTGCTCCAGGGATCTGCTTCCCTGCCCCTCTCTAGACCTGGGACTCCTCCTTCCCACTCTGCCCCCCCCAACCCCCCTTCTCCTCATGAATACCCTTGGCCTCTGGCCCCCAGTCCCACCCATCTCTCTCCACAGGTGGGCAACCTGGGTCTCCTCTTCATGCTGCTCTTCTTCATCTACGCTGCCCTGGGAGTGGAGCTCTTTGGAAAGCTGGGTGAGCACTGCCTAGGCTGGACTCCTCAGCTTGCCACCCGGGGTCATCATATGGGGAGATGCCTCAGTAGCAGGACTCCTCATCCAAACCCAATCTTAGCACGAGGTGTTTTCTGAGGCCTGACTCATGAATGTACATCAGATCTGTGTGGTGGAGTCCCGGCCTCAAGCTGTCTGGTCTTCCGTGGGTGCCTCCTTCCTCTGCTTCCAGCCAATGCCTGTCCCGAGCCAGGGCCACCCCAATAACAGAGCTCAGCCCCGCATATAAGGTCAGTTCCAGAAATCAGGGGCTCCCAGTGGAGCTGGCCCTCACTCCACCACCTCTCTCAGGAGCTGATTATTGGATAGAAAAACCGGATGCTCCTAAGACTGAGCCCCCAGCCAGTGCATCACTTCCTTAAGCCTCAGGTCCATCAGTGAGTTGGGCACAGTCTATACACTAATGAGGGTTGTAGGGGGTATTCTGAAGGATGCTGAGGGGTGGCAGTTGGGGTGCTGTTGGCCGACAGGCTGACTACCTCTCCCCTCTCAGTCTGCAATGATGAGAACCCGTGTGAGGGCATGAGCCGGCATGCTACCTTCGAGAACTTCGGCATGGCCTTCCTCACGCTCTTCCAGGTCTCCACAGGCGATAACTGGAATGGCATCATGAAGGTATTCACGGGCCGGCTGAGGGGAAATCAGGCAGTTTCACGTCTTGGGTGCATGGTGGTACTGCTGATCTAGACACAGGACTCTTGCATGCCCCATTGTACACAGGAGGAGAGTCAGGGACCTCCTTGACTCCAGTGAAATGGAACTGTGGTCAGGTCAGGCGGGACCTTGTTGGGCTGGCCTGAAAGGCAGCAGTGAGTGCCCGGGGAACCCCATGCATCTTCTCAGATTTGCCTGTGGCCCTGAGAGGTGGGGTCGGCCACAGTGGGGAGTGAAGAGGGCCGGAGCACACCAGATTAGGACCCTAGGGATTTGGCTGGAGCTGAGGCAAGCTCAGGCTGCCATAAGCTAGATGGGCATGGGCAATAAAGGCGGCTAGAACTCCAGAGGAGGATTGAACCTAGGCCACATGGCATGTGCACATGGGTGCATGCGTGTGTGTGTGTGTGTGTGTGTGCACGCGCGTGCCTGACCTCTGGTAGCCTTGTGGGTCCTCTGTGCTATGAAGGTGAGGCATGTGGCTGGGCAGCTGTGGCGGGTGGCGGGTGGCGGGTGGCCTTGACCCCACCAGCCTGTCCCCGGGGTAGGACACCCTGCGAGACTGCACCCACGATGAGCGCAGCTGCCTAAGCAGCCTGCAGTTCGTGTCTCCGCTGTACTTCGTGAGCTTCGTGCTCACGGCTCAGTTCGTGCTCATCAACGTGGTGGTGGCCGTGCTCATGAAACATCTGGATGACAGCAACAAGGAGGCCCAGGAGGACGCCGAGATGGATGCTGAGATCGAGCTGGAGATGGCCCATGGCCTGGGCCCCGGCCCCGGTCCCGGCCCCGGCCCCGGCCCCGGCCCCTGCCCCTGTCCTGGCCCGAGGCTGCCCACTAGTTCACCAGGAGCCCCCAGCCGTGGATCAGGAGGGGCAGGTGCTGGGGGTGACAACGACGGCCACCTGTGCCGGCACTGCTGCTCTCCAGCCCAGGTGGGCAGGAACTGAGAGGTGGGTGGGGCATGAAGGGGGACCAGCTGGGCAGATGGGCTGGGAGGCACCCTATCTTTTGGGGTCCCTCTGTGTTCAGCTCTGAGATAGGGCAATCCTGTGATGAGAGGCTCAGTCCCAGGCTGTGGGCCCAGAGAATGGGAGGGCAGCTCTGCCCTACCCACCCCAAAGTCCAGGGACCCAGCCGATAATCCCACCTGTCCCCACCCTGCCCCGTCCGCCTAGGAGACCCTGTGGCTGGACAGCGTCTCTTTAATCATCAAGGACTCCTTGGAGGGGGAGCTGACCATCATTGACAACCTGTCCGGCTCCATCTTCCACCACTACTCTTCACCTGCTGGCTGTGACAAGTGTCACCATGACAAGCAAGAGGTACTGTCCTTCTGAGAGCCCGCTGGCTCCCTGGGAGTCACCTGGGAGTGAGGTGTTGGGGGAAGTCGTGGCTCTAGGCCCCTAGGAGCACACCGATCCCACTGGTCCTAGTGGTCTGTCTGTGAGGCGCCGCCCTGTGGTGCGGCCTAGAGAGCCGCATCCTCAGCACCTTGGGTGTAAAAAGGGGAACAGAAGCAGTAGCTGTTCTTCCTTGTGCTTCTGGGGCAGCCAAGGGCCTTGAGTCCCTTCCAGGGCATTTTGCACTTTGTGAACCAAGAAGGGGTCGCTGGTGCCTGGCCATCGTCCCCCTGAATGTCTCAAAACTTCTCTCGGGAGTCATGTTCTGGCTTCCTCTCAGAGGCAGCTCAGCCCTACCCTGCTCAGGGGCCATCTCCCAGGCTATTTCCAAGAGCTCTTCTCCTCCTATGCCCCTGCACATGCAATCCTAGGCTCAGCCCATGGCCTTCTAGGAACAGTGGCTGTGAGGTTATTCCCAGGAGCCTTGGGCAGGGGCTGGACATGTGGGTTGCCCAATTCTCCTGTCCCATGCTTGAGAAAGATACCTCAGGATAGCAGGTCTTGCAGGGGCATGCAATGCAAGTAGCCCTTACAGAGGAGCCACACCCAGCCATGCTTTATGGACACTTGGTCTGGGGCAAGTGGACAACAGAGCTCCATAGCTCACTGTACCATGGCTACTTGTATGTTCAGATACCAAGGTGGGCCACTCAGACCTGGTTTTCGTTGGGGGTGGCCCCTGTGCCATCATGTGTCACCCAGGCTGGGATCCTACACAGAGTGGGCCCGCCACCCATGCCCAGCAGGCCTGTGAACCACTCTGACCACTGCCCCATGTCCTTTCAGGGACCTGTTGCTCAGCGCTCCAGGCCCAGGCTGCCCCATCCCAGCCCCAGGGTGACCCGAGGCCACCACCTCCCCCTGCAGGTGCAGCTGGCTGAGACAGAGGCCTTCTCCCTGAACTCAGACAGGTCCTCGTCCATCCTGCTGGGGGATGACCTGAGTCTTGAGGACCCCACAGCCTGCCCACAGGGCCCCAAGGAAAGCAAGGTAAGTGGCTAGGAGCCTCCTTACATTGCTCTCCATGTGCGATGCCAGGGTACACATTTATCTGGCCAGGTCAGGCTCAGGTGGGGTACAGTCTAGTTAACTGAGGCCACATCTTGTGTCAGACACAGATAACAAGTCACAGGTTGGCATAGTGTGAGCCCATCCACCTCAGAGTGGACATCGGGTAGCTCTCAAGGAAGTTGTAGAGCTGAGAAAGTCTGGAAAGAGATGCCTTAGACCTCTGCTCCATGTGCAAGACCCCAGGCCATGGCCAGAGAGGAAGAACTCCTCTCCCTAAGTATGAATGGGGAAACTGAGTCCCGGCAAAGGGAGGGGCTGTTCTGCTCTGATGCCTTCACCCCGAGTGACTACTACTACAGAGTTAACGTGTGATTATAGATGTGAAGAAGACTGGGTGCTGTCTCAAGGCAGTTAGAGTCAGGAAGGAAGGGGCAGGGGAGCCATGGCTGCCTGGGGGGCATCCAAGAGGGCTTCCTAGAGGTCAGGACCTTCCACCTGAGGACTGGAAAGTGGTGACTGCTGGTTGGGTAGTGAGAGGAAGGGCGTCCTAGGGATGGGGACAGCTATGCAGGGGCCCTGCCTCTCCCTCAATTTACTGACCATCTCACTCCCTTGCCTGCAGAGTGAGCTGGAGCCTCCGGAGCCCTTGCAGGCAGGAGACCTGGACGAATGCTTTTTCTCCTTTGCCAATGCGCCAGTGTCTGCAGGCCCAGAGAGTCTGCTGTGTGAGATGGAGGCCATCCCGTTCAATCCCGTCCAGTCCTGGCTCAAACACGAGAGCAGCCAAGGTGAGGGCTGCAGCCTTACCAGCTCCCCGCACCCTGGTCCTAAGCATCTGTTCGGTTTTCCCCTTCAAGAACCAAGTGGGGTTCTGATACGGTAGTGATAATAGGAGCTAAGGACAGCTGAAGCCTGGGCTAAAGGAAGCGTCACACTGAGCTTCCTGTGTTCTGTGATGAAAGGGGAACTGGGGTGCCACACACAGCTCTTATTATCAAGCAGAAGGAAGGCTTACAGATGATTGCCTTTGGGTAGACAATCATCTGAAAGGCGTTTGTCCCCCAGACATACACACAAGGTCACTAGAAGACTGGTGTTTTCAAGAGCCCTTTGATAAAAGGATCGCTACCCCAAACCTCCTCGAAGACCTGGTTTGTGTTTGGGGATATGGCAAGGGACTGAGCTGGCTTGCCTGTCTCCCTCTTGGAGGATGACAACAGACTGGGTGTCAACACTGGCTGATGGAAGGAAGGAAGACAGTCTAACACCAGAGTGACCCCTAAGAGCGCAAATTCATCCCAAGATGTCTTCCGGGATATCTGGATGACTGGCTTTTCCATGTACCCTCTGTAAAGCCAGTGGCCTCTACTGGACATATGGCTGGGGTGCCAGGACCCCAGATTTCCTGATCTCAAAACCTGAGCCCAGGGTCTGACCCCAGGCGTGTTCTGATGAAGTGTTCAATTAACCGTTTGTTTGCACATCCCTTCAGTAACTCGGCAGTTTACCAGGACGCAGCCTGCACAGCCGCCTGGTGTCTATTCACATATTCTGAACCCTGTGCCCCTTCTTCATTCTATGAGATGCAGAGGGGGGCCACAGGCAGAGCAGCCGCTGCTGGTCCTGGCATACAAAAGTCTGCCCTGCCTCAGACTCCCCCAGCCTGGCCTTGTCCCTTTCTATCCGCAATGGGCAGACCAGGCCCACCCAGCAGCTTCTATACCATCAGCTCAGGGCCTGGCAGATGCCTGAAACTCTACCCTGCATTGTCCAGGAAGGGCCCTCAGGCCTGGCGAGGCCATGTGGAGTTGTCAGGGCCCGAGGGATGCTGAGTCTTAGTGATTGAATACCTACTGTGTGCACGGTGCTGGGCTAGGTGCTCCATATCTGCCGTTATCCCCACAGCCCTCCTCTTGTGTTAGTTACTGTTCTCACTGCTGTGACCAAGGGCCTGGTGAAATCAGCTTAAGGAAGTGTTTATTTTGGCCCATAGTTCAAGGTTATAGTCCATCATGGCGGGGAAGGCATGGTGGCAGGAGCTTGAGGCAGCAGGTCTCATGGCATCCGCGGGCTGGAAGCAGAGAGAGATGCATCCTGGTGCTCAGCTCACTTTCTCCTTTGTGTTCAGTCCAGGACCCCAGCCCGTGGGATGGTACCGCCCACAGTTAGGGTGGGTCTTCTCAACCCCAACCCAATCTAGAAACTTCCTCATAGACATGTGCAGAGTACCTCTCCTTGGTGACTCTAGAGCTTGTCAAGTTGACAGTGTCAGCGATCCCGCCTCTACTGGGTGGGTATCTATCCCCATTTCCAGAGGAACCAAGGCCCAGGAGTCAAGCCTGGAGTCTGGTCTGCTGGGCTCTGAGAGCAGCCTTCTGCTCGGAGCCAGTCCTTCCAGGAATTGCACCAGAAGCATTTCTTGCTCTCACAGCAAAGAAACCGAGGCTCCAAGTTGGAGACCTGCCCAGAGTCTCACAGCCAGTGTTAAGAAACCCAAGTGAGGGCTGCTGCTCTGTACCCACCTCCTGGGCTGTTCCCAGCACCTCCTCTTCCTCCCCTGCAGCACCACCGAGCCCTTTCTCCCCAGATGCCTCCAGCCCTCTCCTGCAGATGCCTGCTGAGTTCTTCCACCCTGCTGTGTCTGCCAGCCAGAAGGGACAGGAACCGGGCATGAGCGCAGGGACCCTGCCCAAGATCGCCCTTCAGGGCTCCTGGGCATCCCTGAGGTCACCAAGTGTCAACTGCACCCTCTTGCGTCAGGTACAGGCACATCCAGGACTCTGAAGAGTGTCCGGGAGCCATGGGTGACAAGTCGGGGGTGGGGTGGGGCTGAGGGAAGGCACTGAACACAGCCACGGCAGTCGAGACTTGAGAGGTGATACCAAAGATGAATACGAGCAAGACCAGCCCCTGAGGAGCACCCAGGTGGTCAGACAGCTGACACGGGGCCCTGGTTTGAGATGAGGGAGAGGGTAGCCCTGGGGAGGCCTTGTGGGGTGACACAGTGCTGGGGTCAGGGACCAAGCCTTGAGTGTTCTTGGTGGGTGGTAGGGTGTCATTGCTAGACTGCTGGTAGACTACAGATTGCTTGGTTCCAGAGGGTCAGGTTGGGAAATGGGAAGTCTTGGCTGTATGGTCTCCAGTATCAGGATGACTGGAGCCACAGCCCCCATGCCAACTGGGCACAGAGGGCCTTTGGAGCATGAAACAAAAGTCCACCAGTTAGCCGGGCGGTGGTGGTGCACACCTTTAATCCCAGCACTCGGGAGGCAGAGGCAGGCAGATCTCTGTGAGTTCGAGGCCAGTCTGGGCTACCAAGTGAGTTCCAGGAAAGGTGCAAAGCTACACAGAGAAACCCTGTCTCAAAAAAACAAAAACAAAACAAAACAAAAAAAAGTTCATCAGCAACTTTGTGTGTGTGTGGGGGGGAATGTGTAATCCTATACGACAGTGGAGGCTTCCTAGTAATCACTTAGTCAGACATGGTTAATCTCCAGTTTCTCCAGGCTGGGCTCTGCAGCAGGCGGTGGACCCTGACTCCTTGTCTCCCGTGGAGGGCAGTTCTGGGTTTAAAGTGTGTGTGTGTGTGTGTGTGTGTGTGTGTGTGTGTGTGTGTGTGTGTTGCAGAAGGAGAGATGGCAGAGCAAATGAATGCTGGGAGTATAATCTGTGGGGAGGTGAGGCGTGGCTGGGAGAGCAAGGAAAGTCTTACCGAGAAGAGAGGATGGGAGCAGCTGGGATGCGGCAGGGCCGTGGGGGAGCAGGTAGAAGGGCTTGTGAACAAGGGACAGGGTGGTAGAGAAGGAAGGCTGGAGATGTGGGTGGATGAGAGCCAGCTGGGAACGGTTAGTGAAGGGCTTGACATTGACATCGGGACCAGGAAAGATGGCTCAGGCTGTCCAGAGGGCTCAGGGACCCTGTGTGAGGCATCTACAGTAGCTGCCCTGAGAGATCCCAGGAATTGCCCATGTGGCAGAGGGGATGCTGTGGGATCCTGGATACGTTGAGAAGGGAAGCAGCCTGGGCCCCATCATCAGACTGTCCACTACGGACCAGGGAAAGGAGACGATACAGGGAGCCTCATCCCTTCTTACCTCCCTGCAGGCTACTGTGAGTGACACGTCACTGGATGCCAGCCCTAGCAGCTCAGCGGGCAGCCTGCAGACCACGTTGGAGGACAGTCTGACACTGAGCGACAGTCCCCGGCGTGCCCTGGGACCACCGGTCCAGGTGTCAGGGCCACGTGCTGGCCTGTCACCCGCCACCCGGCGCCGCCTCAGCCTGCGGGGCCGTGGCCTGTTTAGTCTGCGTGGGCTGCGGGCCCATCAGCGCAGCCACAGCAGTGGCGGCTCCACCAGCCCGGGTTGCACCCACCACGACTCCATGGACCCCTCTGATGAGGAGGGCCGCGGGGGTGCAGGTGGCGGGGGTGCAGGCAGTGAGCACTCCGAGACCCTCAGCAGCTTGTCGCTCACCTCTCTCTTCTGCCCACCACCCACGCTGCCACCCCCGGGCCTCACCCCCTCCAGGAAGTTCAGCAGTACCAGCAGCCTGGCATCTGGACCTGGGCGTCCTGGAGCCACTGTCTCTGCCCGCGGCCTGGCCAGGAGCCCCTCCTGGGCTGCAGACCGCAGTAAGGACCCACCAGGCCAGGCCCAGCTGGCCTCAGGCTTGGGCTCCTCAGCACCTGAACCGCAGCCGCCTCCTGGGGAGCTGGAGTCAACTGATGCTGCCAGCAAGAGGAAGAGATGAGGGGCCCACAGGGGCTGCGGGGGACCTGCCACCTGCTGTCCGCCCGCCTGCCCCGTCTTGCCTTCTTTTACCTCAGGAGCCAGGGAGCAGACAGCAATACTTTGCCCACACCTGGGAGTGGCGTAGGGGCCAGCCAGCACCAGGCCACTGGGCAGACGACTGAGGAGGGTCTGGGTTAGCTGAGGCTCAGACGTGGCCCCATCCGTGGCCCTTCCAGTGCATATGCAGATATATACATATACATATATATATAGACAGACATATATTTATTTATTTTTTTTACTGAGAGCTTATGACTTCCAGAAAGTGCTAAAGTTGAAGGCACAGGCCAGGGCCCAGACAGGGGTCTCGTCTGTTGGTTAGGACACAGGTTTGCACAGCGCAGTCGCTCCCGTTGGGGCATTGGTGGCTGTAGTTTTGGGTATCTCCCACAGTTGAGAGCAGCTTGGGAGGATGTTCAGGGCCCAGGAGACAGAAGAGAAGCAATTCAGGGTGCACTTTTTTCCCTTTTGAAGAAGAGACGCTGCTAAGATCCCCAATCTCTACCCACATGTCGGGGTATCAGTCTTGTCCCTCTGACTATCGTGTTGTGAAGTCTTTTGTAGACGCTCTGACACACAGACTTTCTTAGTTAACCAGCTAGATGTTCTCTTTAGAAAAACCAGGGGGGGTTGTTTAGTCATTTCTTAGAGCAGGGTTGGGGGATAGGACAGTGCTGAGGCTGGACAGGGGGCTCAGTGTGCAGGTCAAGTTTTGACTTCTGTGAGCACTTTGGGGGACAGTTCAACTCCCCAGGAAGGCAGCAAACAGGAATAATTCATGCAACCCACCCTGAGCAACCTTACCCCTGCCCCAGGGGTACTTGGGGTAACAGCAAATCTGAAGGGGCCTCTGTGTACCTGCCTAAAGCTTGACTCCAGCCTTTCCCCACCCAGGACCCCCAGCCAGTTACCTGGACATTCACATCCTCCAATTCCTGCTTACTCCTGAGTGTGTCTTGCTGTTTCAAGCTGCAGGTTGGGTCTCACGATGGTAGTGCTTCCCGGTCTCACAATGAGTTCAGGATGGGTGTTTTTTTTTTTATTGGAATGGTTACCCATTTATTTAAAAAAAAAATACACTGCATCGAGCCTTTCACAGGCTCAGCTCTGAAGTGGATGGGTTTAAAATTAGCTTGAAGAAGAGTGGGGCGTGCTGTTGGTGGTGGCCTGCTGATAAGGGCAGGGATGTGGATGCTCACCCAGATCACCAAGGCTTGCCCTGGGTCCTGTTAAAAGCGTGTGTGTGTATCTTGTCCCTGTTCCCAGATCCTGATTTCACAGAAGTGGGCTTCTAGCCAGGCTAGTGTTGGTAGGCTCTGAGGTACTCCCGTCTGGCACAGGGACCCTGGGGTCAGGACACTGTGAGGGAGCGAGGAGGAAAGAAATGTTGAGGGGTGCTGCCTGCAAAGCCCTTCTTAGAGGTGAGGAGTGGGAAAGTGGTTGTTAAACCTGCTTTACACATGGGTAAACTGAGGCTCTGGGTAAGTGAAACAGCCATGCAGCCCTGGCTGCAAGGAGCCTGGGTTACCTGTGAAGGGCACTAGCCTGAACATCTGGACTGTGCACACACAATCATGGTTTGAAGGGAGGGTGACTCCAAGGGCCCAGTAAAGAGTTGGCTGTTGTGTAGAGAGGGTTGGCCTAGGCCCATGGTCTTCAGGCTTTACAGTCGTGGTATCTGATAGCATCTAGCACCCTCTGCTTTCTGGGTTCAGTGTTAGTCATCTAGCTAAATCTTCAGGGTGCCCTGTTTGTGTGTATGTTTATGCTGCTCTTCACAGTCAGCTTTCTCCCTTTCATGGCTCTGAGGCTGGGCAGAGATGGTCAGGCATCTATACCTTTACAATGGGTTGTGTGACCCCAGAGCAAGCAGACATGTTGAAGGGTGTTTTAGGGAAATGAGCAAGGTTTAATAAGCAAGGGCTGTAGCTGGGTACAGCAGGGCATCTAGAGAGAATGATTAGCTGAGCCCAGAAGCACAGAAACTATCTGGGGTGGATTTCCCTAGGACCAATCCCAGGTATTTGGTCTTCTGCCTGTGAGTGGGGAATTAGGGACCAGGAAAGCTGTGAGCAGCTGGTAAGATGAGTTGTAATGGGCAAGGATTGGTTGGGTGACCCTTCTTTAACACTGTGGCTTGGGGCTGTGGCCTCAGGCCAAGCCTGTCCATCACCAAAGCACAAACTCCCCCAATCCACATGGGCCTGGGTGTGAGGAGAATGGGAACCCAGGTACCAATGCCCTAAAGCTGTTAATTTACCAGGTGGTATGGTGTGGAGCCTGGAAGGGTCTGAAGCCAGATAGAGCCTGCTCTGCCTTCTTGCTATCTCCTGCTTTGGTCCAGGCAGTCCCTCTGAGGAGGATGAACCGTGAGCAGAACTCACCCATCTGCTTGTGCCCAATATTTCTCCTAGAGTTCCGAGCTCCCCAGCTCACCTCCAGCCCCTTTTGCCAGTCTGTGTAAGGGCTTGGGGTCTTAGAAGCTGCTGTTTAACCCAGACACACACACACACACACACACACACACACACACACACACACACACACACACACTCTTTTCTTTTTCTTTTTGTCATTGTGCAATAATCAGTGTCCCTGGCAGAGCTGGAGCCTGGGAGGAGGCAGAGACCACCTCGTCCTGAAAGCCCCCAGCCCAGCTCTGCTGCTGTGACTCTAACTTCCGGTCACTGTACAGTTTCTACAGTGTGAATGAACTTCCCTCTTAGTTGCTGAAGGCGCTGGTCCCTGCTGGCCCAGATGGCCTGGGAATAGAGAAACCAAGCCCCACCGCCAGCCAGCGTTGTTTTGAATAAAACCCCAGAAACTTACTTAGGACTTTCTCCATGTCTCTGCTCTTCCTTCCCTGCAGGGTTGGGGTTATGCTGGTCCCCCTTTCCACCCCAAGGGAAGAGTGATGATGTCTTCATGCTGCAGCTGTTGGAGTCTGGGGTTTTGGGGGATCCAGAGACCCTGTGGTAGGATTCTCTTGTAATCAGGGTCTGGGTGGGACTTTAGGGCTGAGAATGAGGCAGGGAGAGGTCAAGCTGCTTCCCCTTGACACCAGATCCTGAATTCATAGAAATTGTATTATGAGAACTCATGACTGCAAAGCACAAAAACCCAACTCAAATGGGCTTAAGAGCGAAAGATGGGGGCTGGAGGGGTGACTCAGATGAGGTCTTGGTCACTGTTCTGTTGCTGTGAAGAGACATCATGACCACAGCAACGCTTACAAAAGAGGGTTTAACTGGGGCTGGCTCACAGTTTCAGAGGTTTAGTCCATTGTTATCATGGCCGCATGCAGGCAGACATGGTGCTGGAGAAGGAGCTGAGAGTTCTACATCTGGATATTCAGGCAGCACGAAGAAAGAGTGACCGTGGGCCTGGTTTGGGCTTTTGAAACCTCAAAGCCCACCCCCAGGGACACACATCCTCCAATAAGACCACAGCGCCTAATCATTCTCAAGTAGTGCCACTCCCTGATGATCAAGCATTCAAACATATGAGTCTATGGGAGCCATTCTTACTCAAACCACCACACTGCTCTTGTAGAAGCCCATGGTTCCGTTCCCAGCACTCATGTCACGTGGCTCACAACTGCCTATAACTCTAATTCCAGGGGATCCTCCAGCACCCTCTTCTGGCCTGTGTGGGTTCCTGCATGCTTATGGTGCACATAAACTCATTCAGATACACATATACACATAAAAAAATCAAAAAAAAAAAAAAAGAGCACAAGAGAAGAGAAGAAAGAAGTGAGGGGGGACAGGACACAGATGGAAATAATTTAGTGGTTCAAGTTTTTAGAAATCCCAGATGTAGTGTTGGCTTCAGATGTCGCTAGATCAAAGGCTCCAGCCAAGTCACTAGGACACAGTCTCTCTACCTCCTGACTTTGTTGTTTCTGTGTTTGTTTCTTTCTCTCTGAGGCCACCAGCTGTCCCAGGCTTGGGCTACCCCATTCCTCTAGCAACTCTCTCTGGGAAGCCCAGCCACACAATAGGGCAGGATCCTCATTCAACCTTCCTTGGAGTTGGCTAAGGAACACACCATGCCACAGAGACACTGTGCTGGCACTGGCCAGGTCTGACCATACACTCACTCTGGGATTCAGGGTAGAGGTGGCTGCTGAACCATAGCTATGAAGTAAGATCTACATCATGCCCTCCTGATGAGCTTCTGGGAACAGTGGCTTCTAATCTTTACCTTCAACAGGAGGCCACGGAGCCCTCTGATGAACTGGTCAGATGTTACCAGCTGGGAACACAGGAACAGCTAAGCTGGCAGAGAGGGGACCAGGGTGGGTAGACACCCGTCTCTTTTGAGCATTCCCTATCCCAGCACATGTCCCTTCCTTAGGAGTTGATCAAGGCCTGGGGGGCACCAGGATGGCAGGCATGGCCTCTTACAAAACACCCGTCCCATGAGGAATCTGTAGATAGGGGTGACCTAGGCCAGGAGTCCTGACCCATCCTGTTTCATTAGCACCCTTGATCTCTGCAACTCTGGAGTTCCCTATCTGTCGGCTCCGGCAGCTTTTGGAAACAACAGGACACCAGGGCATTGTGGAAGGACGGGGAGGCAAAGGCTGAGGTGTGTGGCTGCAGTGCTGCCCAGGCCACCAGACTTCCTCTCAAGCCAGTGAGGACATTGGAACCCCTTTAGAGGCCTTCCCTGCCTCAGGCATCTGCTTCAGTGCAGGGGCAGGGTGGGTACGTGTGTAGTAAACGTGTGTGTGCCCGTTGGAGGATCTGGGTATATATGTGGTGGCTGACAGTGTGTGTATATGTGGGTCTGTGCATGTGTGTGTAGACACAAACACCTGCTTCAACGCCTCAGGTTAACAGGCCCGGCTTTAGCTTGGTCCAAAAGGAGCCTTATTCCACTTAACAGATGGAACAAAGCAAGGTGTTCTTTAGAGCAGGCTGAACCCTCAGTCCATGTATTAACTCTTGGGATGTGTGATTCAGGATCAGTACCCCCAGGCTGAGCCCTGTGCCTGGGGCACCTACCTGATATAGGTGCCATGCCTGGGAGAAGCACCCAGCAAACCTTTCTCCTCTGCGTCCCTCGGCCCATAATCATGGACCTGCAGATGACTCCTCTGGATGCTCTCCGGGGGCCTCTGACCAGCTTCAGCTTTCCCGTCACACTCCTGCCCCTCTTGGGTCCTTGGCTTCAGAAAGCACACCCTTTGGTGAGGCTCCTGGAACTCGGAGTGTGGCCTTAACACCTCCCTCCACCTCCTCGGACATTAGCCCGTGACCAAGTCAGCATCGATAGAGTAGCCCCCCCCC
>CABHPP010096664.1:0-18222 GCA_902168425.1 Peromyscus attwateri | reverse complement strand
CACCATGACAAATCAATTCATACAAAAGCAAAGCATATGCTTAAAGACTAATAGATTAATCCAACATAAAAAAATTAAAATACTTCATACTACTTTGAAATCACCAGCATAGTTAGAATATGCTGGCATTTTAAAATAATACAGATTTAGATAGTATAGATAATGGTTTGGATTTTTGTGTGTGTGTGTTTTGTATGTATATTCTGGTAACATGAATTCTGTTCGTCTGAAGTGCTGACTGACGAACACACAGAAATACACTGTGTTTCATAAAGGATTTACTCAGGAGACACGAAAACACAGAAACATTTGGTGAATTTAATTGGTGTGGAAGTGACTGAGGGTTATCTTTTGGGGATACTCTGCCCAATACCTTAGGAAGGAGCTTGTGTGGATATGCATTGGGATGTACACTAAGTAGTGATCAAGAGCAGAGTGTTTAGAAGGAGATAAGTTAAGGAGAGGGGAAGAATATGAAGGGAATTCCTGCATCATAACTTCAGTAAGATCCTTTTTTCTCACAGAAGAATGAGAAGGTGAGTGTTAAAACCTATAGTGAATTCTTCTGTTAAGACTCTGGAAAGCTTTTTCAAATCTTACTTTTTTTTGTTGTTTTTTTCCTTCAAATAAGTTTTTCCGCTTGCTAATGGTGATTTTGAGACGTCTGTGGTAGAAATGTTTACCTTTTTCATCTGCCTGGTTGTGAAAGATGTTGGCACCAGGAAAGCTGATTGCACATGCTCTTTTTCCATCTTCTGTCTATGCCAATTTATCAAACTGGGAAACTTTTTAGTGTCTACAAATGCAACAATGAATTCTACATGTAAAATATGTCAAGTTTCAAATCATTATCACATATGACATTTTAAGTGTTCTGAATATCAACTCTGAAAATAGAAAGAATAACTCTTATTAAAGCATTAAAGTTACCTCATATTTAGAAAGCATCGCATGTTTTCTCATCTCAGCTTCCAATGAATTATTCGAAAATCAGAACAATTTTCTTAAGGTAAATGTGAACAGTTAGTATTCACAAAAGTTATTCAAGGTCACTTATAACCAAAGAAGTACAAATTAAAATTACTAAGAAGCATTTTCACCTATCAGATAACTGAGAAAACAATATGCTTGATTTTTTGAGGGCATGTGTTGGTTGAAAGGCAACTCTTATATACTGTAGGTAACATTATAATTTGCTATGCCCTTCCTGAATGACATTTTGGCACTAGGAATTTATTCTGAAGGTAGAAGTTAAAATAGATAAAAACAACACTGTGCATCTGAATGAATATGTTAGTATAGAGTTATTTAATTTTGGAGATATCATTTATCTGGGCAAATGCAATTTGAAGCAGTCATCTTGATATATGAAGACATTTTAGATATTAAGATGTCAGAAAGATAAACAAAACTTGTCAGTATGGAATGAGGGCTTCTCTAGTCATCTGTACTATGTGCACCTGTGGAGTTTCAGACAAGAAATGGCGCATACCTTTAGGAGGCAGAGCCAGGCAGATCTCTGTGAGTTTGAGGCCAGCCTGCTCTGCAGAGCAAGATCCAGGACAGGCACCAAAACTACACAGAGAAACCCTGTCTCAGGGAAAAAAAAAAAAAAAAAAAAAAGGAAAACACTTGTAAACCATTATTATTCTGTCTCCTTGTTACAGCAAAACAAAGTACTAGCTGGCATAGTTATCTGTGTGTATTGAATGTATTTACTTAGCAGTTGATTTAGAAAACACTCTTTTTTGAAATAGTGAGAACGAACCTACATTGGTTTCTAGCTAAACTGAGCTGACCCCATCAAAGCTGGGAGACATTTCTGCTAGTGTGCGATGGATGCATATTCTGTGTCACAAATTAAATATTAATTAATAAGAGCTAATCTAATCAATTGAGAACACAGACCTTCAGAAAATTCTTAGATTTTCTTTCTAAATTATTAGAAGGCAGATGGTCAGCTTTTAAAATATTGAAAAACTCTTCTCCAGCAATACAGTGTGGGCTTTTCCCCCATCTCTTTGGTTATTCCTTAGCCTTTCTGGAGTTCTCGGTCCTTTCTTTCACAGCTCTCATGTGGGTCAATCTTCCTAAGGCAGCTTGTACCATCTAGTGCTCTACTTCCCCCCTCTTGCTCCTTTCTTCTTCCTGTCCCTTCTGATTATTAAGCTTAAACTACTAGTTCTTGTGTAGATAAGGACAATGGAGCATGGCCTTATTTGAGCAGTAAAATGCATCCCACACACTGTTCAAGAATGAATCAGTCATCATGGATGTCCGTCCTTTTAGTTCCCCACAGTGGAGACAGAAAATGCCTTTCTTCAAGGACTTGATGTCTTCAAGGGTGAGTGCTGCCATTTGGAGAACTGGTACCCTCAGCTCCTGGTGTTTGACTGTGGCCTCTGATGTCTGACCTAGCTACAGTCTCCACAGCTGTCACTTCCTCTTGTTTCTGTCCTGAGATGAGGGCATTCCCAGGATCAGTTCTCTTACTCATATCCTCTTCCTAAGCATGGCTTAAACTTGTTGTTCATCTATGACCCCTCTAAAGACATACGCCAGACATATTTCTCCAGTCTTAGCTTCTGGGCATCCTCTTTGACATCACTATTCCCACTTAGGTTTCAAACCCGTTTATTATTTCCCTTGTTACAAGCCGTACTTTTGATGTCCACATTTTTGTTACTGTATCAGCATGTTCCAGTCACCCAGACTCAGAAAGTCTGATATCCTGTCCTTTAATCTGACATTCCTTTGCCATGTCTCCTGAAACCATCCCTTCCTGCCCATCCGCACTGATAACAGGCTGGCTGCATCCGCTGCGGAGTCTGGTGGTTGCACCAGCCTTGAAAGAATCACACAAGGACTAGTGTCTGCTCAGAGGACTGTCAGCCTTTTCTTCTTCCCAGATCACCCAGCATTTCTCAATCTTTTTTCCAGCTAATCTTCCTTGCCTTCAGGATTAAATCCTTTATACTGCATCAGAGAGCTCCGGCAATTTACTTTTTATATACCTCTCAAGCTAATCTACTTTTCTCCTGTAAACTTTCCATTCCAACTTAACTATTTACCTAAACATTAGTTCCCGAATATGGCCCCCACATTTTTGCTTGATTAGTTCTTTCTAACTAGGGGGACTTTGGCACATTTTTCGGTCAACATCTATTAATTCCTAAGGACCCAAATTAAAAACTAAATTTCCTTTTTTTCATAAACTGTCTCACACTCGATAGCTTTTATAATACTTTATCTTACCATTATAATGCTTTGCTTTTGGTATATTTTAATACTTTCATTTCTAATTAGTTAAATTTAGGAGCAACCAATTTATTTTTGTTATCAGCTAGTTTCTAGATAAGAAGTTTGTTTTCTGCAGTTGATAAGGGAGATCAATGCTGATTTATTGATGGTTCTCTGGACACTGTCTTTTACTCCAATACCGTTTTTGTCCCCTTAGCCCACCAATGGTGAGTGATTCTTTGCTTTTATTTTATTTTTTTAGTTTTGAGATTATAATATAATTTATACATTTCTCCTTTTCCTTATGTCACTCCAATTCCTCTCATACACTTGTTGTCTTCCAAACTCATAGGGCCTTTTTTCATGAATTGTTATTACATGCACATATGCATATGTACATACATATTTTCCTATATATAACCTGCTGAGTCTGTATAATTGTTACTTCTATGTATGTTTTCAGGGATGACCATTTGGTGTTGGATAACCAATTGATACTCTGTCCCCTGGAGAAGACTGCTTCTCTTGCTCTCCAAGATTAAAAGAAACACAGAGCAATACTAAATTAGAGACTTTACTCTGATAGTGTGGTCACCTGGAGTCTGGAGCTGATCTTTACTGCTTCATCATCTCTGCCCATGCCTAGGTGATGTGTGTTGATCACTGAGCTAATAGCAGATTCCCTTTTAGTTCTGAGAGCAGGGGTTGAATGAGGCAATAAGAAAACCTACACAAGAGGAGAAAGTGCTTAATAAAAAGCCACATTGCTTAAACTTCTGCATGAAAAACAAATTTTTGAATGCATAGAGTTCATGTTCTAAAAAACAGTTCAAATAATTTTCAGTGCTTGAGCTTTTAAAACAAACAAACAAACAAACAATAAACAAATAAACCTAAGAGTGTAGGAGAGCATGATCAGCAAATAACGCGGTTGTCAACAGAGAAGCGGAGTATTCTGAGTAGAAAGGGATTTTGACTTTCTGTGTTGCAAGCAGTGTTAAGATACGGCCACCCTGGGGTTGTAACGTCCTAGAGAATCTTCTCTTTAAAATATTTTATTGATTTATTTACAACCAAAAATATTAGAATCCAATTTTGTACAAACTAGCTGCGTCAGGTGGTCTCCACATATGTATGCTACGAGTATTTCCCAACATCTCCTTATTCTCCTTATCAGGGGAGCAGGACTGAGCTTTCTCTTGCTCCAATGTGCCTCCTCTGACTCTCCTCTCCTTGTCTTTCTACCATCCATCCAGAGGGCTGCAACAGATATAGGCAAGCCACTCTCGAGCGGACAAAGACAAAACAAACAACACCTCGCCTGAGGTGGACAACTGTGGGTTAAGTCCACCTTAAATAACAATCCCCCAGGATGTACTCACCCCCGGCTACTCGATAAATATCACCTTCTAAAGAGCAAAACAGGGCCATCTAAAGGAAATGTATCTGGTTAAAACAGTGGGTATTCAAATTACCTTTGTAATTCTAATGGTGGCCTAAGAAAAATTTCATTGTCTCTAATTTTTAGATCCTAAGATACTTGCTGGAAATGACATTGGAACATCTAGATTTCATAAGACACATTTAAAACACATCGATTCTGACATAATTTCTATAACTAGCATCTCAGATTGCCCGAGTAGAGGTTAAAGTAGTCACTTGCCTGTAGTTTTCAGTGCTGAAGTGGCACAATTTTCCGTGGCAGTTTCTGACTTTCTAAGCTCTTGGGTGAATTGGCGCAGTCCGCATTTTGATTGCTAAGACCTCCAGACTTTCTTTCTGAAAAACTTTTGATCATTTCTTTGAAAGTTCTGGCTTTAACTGATCAAGTTTATCAGCAACTAGAAATGAAATGATACCATCTAGTTAGACACTTGCAGTGCTATGGAACAAAATAGGCTCTAGCTTTTTTAGTAAATACGTAAAGTATCTGTGTCTAAATGGATAACCTATGTAAGTAAGCTTCTTACAAATCATTATTGAGCGTCATTGTGTTAGACATTTTACTGAAATTGTGTTGCTTGTCATAATTTCTCCATAAAACAGAGATAAGTAGACCTGAATGGATGTCTATTGGTTTTTAATTCTCTTCATCTGGTGGTACCTTCAATAATTGCACCTTCATCTCCAAGTGATGTAGATCAGATCCAACAATCTGAACTTAATTCCTCCAGCCAGTTAGTACTCCAAGGTAGAAACAGAAATCACAAGACATCCAGAATCACCTGGGGAATCACGTGACTCATTCAGTGGAACACAATCAAAAGAATTATAAATCATATTGTTTTTCCATTTTACACACAGGTGGTCCCCGTGCTTCTCTAAGCACAGTGATGATGTGGCTCTTTAAGGTCCCTGTGATTCCAGATCTGTGGTCATAATGCCACTGAGAGTAGCTTATGAAATACCAGGACCACATGATGCCAGACAATGACTCCAAATTACTCATGAAGAGGACAAATGTCCCACAAATGATAAACAATGGTTTGTTGCCCAACAGATACTAACACATATGATTTGTCCAGACAATATTTGCTTAACTTGACTGTGGTATGTGAGAACATTTACTTTTTAAAGTTCTAACTATATTGGCTTGCAGTGGCTATGAATCCTGACATTACTGCTGTATAAACAGTCAATATCACTTCATATTGATTGATGGGAGCCCTAGAAAATAATCCCTGGATCTTGGCCACCAACATGTAAATCAAGACCTTCCTGATAGCTGCTTTCACAGCCCAAACAAGGGCTCTTTCCTTTCTAGCCCGCCACTGTTTTGATAACCCTGCTAGTGAGAGGTCTCAGCCTGGAAGGTACAGATAAGGGAATCATAGAAAAACAGTTTGTTTGATGTTTAGGGCATTTCTTGAAATCCTGTAGTTTGGTTAAAAACTCATGTCCTCCTAGTTTATCACCTGTGATACTGAAGTGACATGAGAGCTCTTTTTAAATTATATTCCCAAACTTATTCCAAAGTGCCCTCGAATATGATGGAAATCAAGCTGTCCAGTTGAGAGACAGGATACAATACTTAGTTACAAAGTGAGTTGTCTTCTTGAATTCTATTCTTTGAATAATTGCGGGAGTTTGGTGTGCATGTTTCTAAATATACATCCTTGATTTTGTGGATGTAAGAAGAACTTGTGGCTACTAGATGTTTGGGTGTGCCAGATATTTGACTTTCTGTTGTATTGTTTGAGCCTTCCTTCCTTTCTTTTAATGCAAAGCAGAAAATAACGTCTAGAACTGATTCCAAAAGGTAGGATTCAAGAGTGCAACATTTATTGAAACATTATTTGTTATATTTTCAGTACTTTCTTGACATCGGTCTTCTTTGTATTTTTCACCTTGTATTTGTGATATTCATGATTATGAACATATGGTTTATTCATAATTGTTATCATAAGAGCAATGCATGTTTTTTATTTATAAATCTTTAAAACTTTTTTGAAATTATAACTACATCATTTTCTCCTTTCCATTTCCTCCCTCTAAACTCCCACATACTCCTCATCTTGCTCATTCAAATTTATGGCCTCTTTTTCTTTAATAATTGTACATCTATCCGATCTATCTATTTATCTTCTATCATCTATCTATCTATCTATCTATCTAGCATCTATCTATCTATCTATCTATCTATCTATTTTGTATTGATCAACAATCTGTCATATTTATTCCTAAATACGTAAATATAACCTGTACAGTCTATAAAATTTTACTTGTATATATATATATATATATTTAGGGCTGACAAGTTCACCCAAGTTCCAGGCCAAAGGCTGAATTCAGTATCTTGTCAAAATTATTTTAAAGTGTGCCTGTATTCCCTACTATCTAACTATATTTCCTTTTATTGATTAAAAATACTCCATCTTTTTGGGGTTTTGGGGGGAGGAAATTTAGTGCTTTGAAATTGCAATTAAGTAGGCAAATACAACAATCTCTTTATTAATTTTAAGTTTTAAAAACAATAGTATATTGTATAGTGAGATTTGGTGCATAACAGTCGTGCATTCATCAGAGATTGTAACAAAATGATAGTTAAGATATTTGAGTTTATAAATACAGGCACAAAGAGACTGAATGGGAAGACATTATTGGTGAAATGAGAAAATATTAGAAGCCAAAGTACAGATATAAGAATGGTAATTTAGCCATCATGGTGATGCATGCCTTAAATCCTACCTAGCACCCAGGAGGCAGAGGCAGACTGATCTACATAGGGAGTTCCAGAAGAAGAGTGGGAAGTGTCTTAGCAAATCCTAGAAAGTCAATCCACTCAAGACAATCAATTAAACAAGGAAACAAAGTGCTTTTCACCCAGAGACCTCTACTGGATAGGTACTGTATGGGACAGAAAGGAAGGTGCAAAGGAGAGCTGAACTGTGAGGAAGAGCTCTGATGGAGTGTTTAGGAGATTCCTGCTGCTCTCAGTCGTTGATGGCTTGCTCTCTATGTAAACCAGAAGAAGGTAGTGTGTAAACAGGAAACCTCCTGCTGGGCTTCCATATCCTCAAACAAAAGACCAAAGGGGCATTTTCTAGGAAAACTTGTTCCCCCCAGGAAGAGGTTGAGTGTCCCTGGATGATTAAATAAGCAAACAAGGAAAAGCACACACACACACCACCACCACCACCACCACCACCACCACCACCACCACCACCACCACCAACAACAACAACCTGTCTCCACTAGTCTGGATTTTCTGATTGTTTAACACTCAGCCACAGATTTGAAGAATCAAGAATTACCAGGCATGTCAGAAAACCTCTAACAACAAAGAAATAAACTCAAATGTACACTGAGCTTAAACCTGGAGAAAGCAGAGGAGTTCATGGTTAACAAGGAGAACAAAATAGCTGAAAGCTGGCTATTATCAAAACTTCAGAAATGAGAATGTACATTGTTACCATAAAAGAAAAAGAGAATGTAAACAAGATGTGGCAACCATTTTTATATGAGTCCTTGAAAACTCAAAATTGTGAAAGAATAGAAGCGGAGTGCTTAGGAGGAGGATTTGAAAGACTGAATGTTTCTTCCAGAAAATTCACAAAAATATTCCATTTTTAAGAACTAAATGGAAGGGAGAAAAATCACATTATACATAGCATGTGCAGCTTCTGAGGAGTGTCAGAGGAACCAAGCAACACAATATGAGGGCCATTTGTCAGAGAAATAATTCCCTGATATTCTTAGCACGGAGAACTGTGTTTCTACATTAAGAATGCCCACACTGTGACTGACAGAAAATAAGACAGCCTTTAGACCCAAGTACACTATTTTAAAATTTTAGAACATTAGGAGAAAAAAATATCATAAAAATTACTTTGAAAACTTTTCTGCAGAGAAAATGGCTTCTAATTTAGAAATTTATGTTCATCAAACTGTCACTCACACTTCAGAGTATATTGAGGACATCTTCTGAAACGTAGTCTCAAAATTGTAGCACCCTTGTTCTCTTTTTCAGGAAATAAACATTGAAATAGATCCAGGATCCAGGAAAATAACCTGATGTAAGACAATACAAAGAGAAATCTTCAGGAAAATTCAAAGCAATAATCATTTTCTATTAAAGTACCTGAGCAGGCTCATCAAGAAACCACTTTTGAAAAAAGTGTTGGAATGTCCATCATGTTGAATTAGCTTAGTGAGAATAATCAATTGGTGGGGAATGATTTGGTCATTAATTGGTTATTAGAAAAAAAACCCACAAAAATGAGGTGACGTTGTCAATGGGGAGAACCAAATGAGCAAAAGATGGAAGATATCATACAAAAACAATAGACTAACGCTGAAAAATGGAAATGAGTCAAGGGTAATTATGATATAATTTGGGAGAAGAGGTGGATGGGAGATAGAGAATATAAATAAATATGAGTTGAGTTGGCTTCACAGTGTAAAATTATGTGTTTAAAACTCCAAAGTCAAGAGAACACAACAGGATGAAATCAATAGACTTCAATAGTAATATTAATATATATATATATAATATATAAATATATATATATATATATTTAAATATTTGGAAGTATTGTTTCTAGAAATCTGGGAGTGGTGACACATTGCAAGCCAGAGGTGTGCTATTTTTTTTTTTAAATCATTGTTTACTCTAACCTAGGTGTGTTCAACTTTTTGGTACACATCTGTTGTGGTACGACACAATGGAGCTACAAAAAGTATTTTCAAAGAAGGCTATAATGTTTTAAGTTTATAACTTGGTGTTGGTGCATTCATAATTATCCTAATTTGTAGCTTTCATAGCAGTAACACCATTAAAATTTAAAAAGTAATAAATGGTTAAGTATTTTGGATATTTCATAACTTTTGGAATGCAATTTCCTGGATTCTATCACTATCCCATGCTTTAAGATGCAGTTGGTACGATCTGTATAAGTATGTATATGTGTTTACACATATAAACAGATATGTATCCTGTTTCTTTTATTAAAGTAATGCCTTGGTGAACAGCCTTCACTGAGTAACTTTATCCATAAATCTTTGTACATATATATGCATACAAGTACACAAACACTTACTCTTATCTTTAGAAATTATGTTCTCCAGAAAGGGAAAGAACAAACACTTCCAGCAAGCACAAGGATAAGACAGGCATGTTTTGCCCTATTCACTGGTTATCACACAGTGCACATGTCCCTTTCTCTAACAACCCTTCCAGACTATCTACCAGATAGTCTATTGACTATCTACCAGAGCATGAAGTGGACTACCTCATTATCTGCTCCCTAAGCTCTTCCCTAAACTTCTGGCATTTGTTAGAAGTGACTTTATGATTCTTGCCTTTCATTTATTTTCCTGTTGCCATAGATACCACACTAGCTCTGTATCTTGAAGACAAGCTGCTTTATTTTTCAAGAAAAAATTATGACAGGTCCCCAACCATCTATCATGTGACTTTTCCTGGGGGGATGTGAGTAACCATCTATTTCCCCAGCTAGGGCACTGGGAACAGACCAAAGAGATGATTATACCCAAATTGAGCTTTGTGAACCAATGAGTTTGCTGAAGTTGCTCACAGGAGCACCAGTGACTCAAAGGCAGGTGAATCCCTGAGAAGCCCACCCCAGCAGGGGTTATCATTCCAAAAGGTGAGTCTCTGGAGCTCCTTGCAGAAACTGCAGACAACATGGCTGATGGGCATGTCTTCTCTCCTCAAAAGTTCTTTACTGCTTTTATAATGACTGGAAGGTTCCTTTATTGTACAGTATTGTTTTGGCTATCCTAAGTTTTTTCTGTATGAAGTTGAATATTATTCTTTTGAGGTCTGTGAAGAACTTGATTAATTCTGGAAGCATCACCATCCCTGACTTCAAGTATTAGCATGTCTTCTCTCCTTAAAAGTTCTTTACTGCTTTTATAATGACTGGGAGGTTCCTTTATTGTACAGTATTGTTTTGGCTATCCTAAGTTTTTTTCCATATGAAGTTGAGCATTATTCTTTTGAGGTCTGTGAAGAACTTGATTAATTCTGGAAGCATCACCATCCCTGACTTCAAGTATTACTATAGAGCTATAGTAATAAAAAACAGTTTAGTATTGGCATAAAAACAGACACATGGTTCAATGGAACTGAATTAAAGACCCTGACATTAATCCACATACCTATGAACACCTGATTTTTGACAAGCCAAAATTGTACAATAGAAAAAAGAAAGCATCTTCAACAAATGGTGCTGACAACTAGATGTTGACATGTAGAAGGATGCAAATAGATCCATATCTATCGCCATGTACAAAATTCAAGTCCTAATGAATCAAAGACCTCAACATAAATCCAGTTACACTGAACCTGATAGAAGAGAAATTGGGAAATAGCCTGGAATGCATTGTCACAGGAGAATACTTCCTAAATATAATACAAGTAGCACAGACACTGAGAGCAGCAATTAATAAATGGGATCTCCTGAAACTGAGAAGCTTCTGTAAGGTGAAGGACACAGTAAATAAGACAAAATGGCAACTTACAGAATGAGAAAAGATCTTCACAAACCCCACATCTGACAGAGGGCTGATCTTCAAAATATATAAAGAACTCAAGAAACTAGCTAACAAAATAACAAACAATCCAATTTAAAAAATGGAGTACAGATCTAAACAGAGAATTCTCAATGGAAGAATCTCCAATGCTCAAAAGACATATATAAGGAATTGCTCAACATCCTTAGCCATCAAGGAAATGCAAATCAAAACAACATTGAGATACCATCCTACACCTGTCAGAATGGCTAAGATCAAAAACACTGAGGACAGCTTATGTTGGAGAGGATGTGGAATAAGGGGAACACTCCTCCACTGCTGGTGGGAGTGCAAACTTATACAGCCACTCTGGAAATCAGTATGGTGGTTTATCAAAAAATTGGTAATCAACCTACCTCAAGACCCAGCAATACCACTATTGGGCGTATACCCAAAAGATGCTCAATCATACCACAAGGATACTTCCTCAACTATGTTCATAGCAGCATTATTTTTAATAGCCAGAACCTGGAAACAACCTAGATGACCCTCAACCAAAGAACGGATAAAGAAAATGTGGTACATTTACACAATGGAGTATTAGTCAGCTATTAAAAAAAATGACATAATGAAATTTGTAGGTAAATGAATGGAACTAGAAAAAATCAGCCTGAGTGAGGTAATGCAGACCCAGAAAGACAAACATGGTATGTACTCACTCATAAGTGGATATTAGATGCAAAGCAAAGGATAACCAGGGTATAATTTACAACCCCAGAGAAGCTAGGTAAAAAGGAAGACCCTAAGAGGGACAGGCACAGGGGACCCTAGGAAAAGGAAATAGTTAAGATCTCCTGGGTAAACTGGGAGGGGGCCAATAGAAAGGAGGGGATGGGGGATGGGAACATGAGGGAATGGGATGGCTGAGTTGAGGGAGGGATGGAGAAGGAGAGCAATGAAAGAGATATTTTGATAGAGGGAGTCATTGTGGGGTTAGGGAGAAATCTGGTGCTAGGGAAATTCCCAGGAATCCACAAGGATGAGCCCAGCTAAGACTCCTAGCAATAGTGGAAAGGGTGCCTGAGCTGGCCTTCGCCTGTAATCAGATTAGTGACTACTCTAATTGTCATCATAGAACCTACATCCAGTAACTGATGGAAAAAGATAGAGTGATCCACAGCCAAGCACTGGGCTGAGCTCCTGGAGTTCAGTTGAAGAGAGAGATGAAGGATCATATGAGCAAGGGGGGGTCAAGAGCATGATGGGGAAAACCACAGAGACATCTGACCCAATCTTAGTGGGAGCTCATGGACTCTGGACTGATAGCCGGGGAATTTATATGGGACTGGACTAGGCCCTCTGAATGTGGGTGACAGTGGTGTAGCTTGATCTGTTTGTGGGGCCCCTGGTAGTGGGACTAAAACTTATCCTAGGTGCATGAACTGGCTTTTTGGAGCCCATTCCTTACGGTGGGATACCTTGTTAAACCTTAATGTAGTGGGAAGGGGCTTGGTCCTGTCTCAGCTTGGTATGCCAGACATTGTTGACTCCCCAAGGGAGGCCTTACCACCTCTGAGGAGAGGATTGAGGATGGGATGGGGGGAGGTGAGGGGTGGGAGAAGGGGAGGGAGATGAAACTGGTGTTGGTATGTCTAATGAAAGAAAATTTTTAGTTAAAAAAAAAAAAAACTACTGGAAGAAGCCCTGTGCTTCTGATTTTAGGAACTTCCTTTGAAAATTTCCTACATTTCCTGTTCCTTGTATGTTTCCTTTGCCTCATGAATCTTATGACCTTCTTTCTCTACTTTAGGAAAGGAAGTTTCAATTTGGAGGAAATAGATCCACAGCACAGAGGTTTTGTTGATTCTATGTGTTATCCTAAGGTAACTATGTACAGGAAGAAAGCTGTTTTCAAAGCAAGCTCCAAGTACCCGGTAGCTTTACTCACAAGTGCTTTCAAACCAGTGTTTATTGTTACTGCTTTGAAACATAGGGTGAGTTATCTGTCAAATAATGATTTATAACAATATTGGAGTAAAGGGAGTTAATTCTTTTAATTTGATGAAGAAACTGCCTCCTTCCATTCGTGAAAAACATAGCTCCATCCACCATTCAACTCTTCCTAGATTTAAGAAATATTGCTTAACATTCAAAACAATTACTTTTCATTTTATAGTATGCAGATATATTAGAGGGAATAATAATTTAATGAATAATTACTTTAATTAATAAGTGATATCTAAGTAGAGCATTCTGAGACCCACACATGCTCTAAAAGTATTGAATTCTTAATTCCTGTAGAAGAGTTAAAAGTTAGGAAAGGTTATTTTGGAAAAGTTTGTTATAAGTATAAGGAGAGGAATATTACCAGGACTCAGGGAACAAAGGCAGTGGGAAATGCACCACTTACCAGCTTAATGTAGCCATAGCATTGTCCAGCACAAGTCATCGATCCAGTCATTGACATCACATGTTCCGTAGCTCATAAATAAAGTGTGATTAGAGCTTTCAGAAAATCTACGAGAGTTTAGATTATAAATAGAAATATTGACGCATAAATAACAGCTCGTTTGAGGAGAACTTGTCTTTCTATGAAGCGATTCATATGAATGACCATGTTTGTGTTTGTTGACATTTTATGATTCAGAGTTTGAACATGAAATTCCCTCCTTCCTTTATCTACCTAAACATGTGCCCATTTACTTATACTCAATCATGAGCAGAAAAATAATGTTGATTTCATGTCTTAAATATCAAAATTTTCCTCACCGTAAGTTTTGCTTTGGGAGACAGTTACATGTCTATATGTTTGATTCCTTAGCAATTAATGAATTAATATTTAGATCTTTTTATTTGTGTATCTATGCATATCTGATTGTTAATATATTCAGAAAAGACATTTCTAATTTAAAACAGAGCCTAATCATCCCATTTTTCTGCCTTGGGAGCTGTACTTTCTAAGCTTACCATTTAGCATTGGCCTTTGAATTGCTGGAAGCAAGCAAAAAGGAATTTCCTTCCTTACATTGCCTTGGTTAGTTTTTTTGCAGAAAAGAAAATCAATAGACAAGCAAAAAAAAATCCTGAGAATATTGTGGTCACATAATTTAGAGATGCTACTTTTTGTAAACCATGAAATAAAAGAAACAAGAATACCAATACACCCTCAGCTCTGACATTTAAAACATTTTCATTATGAACAAGGAAAAGAAAAACAAACCAACTCCCTAAGGCAGTGGTTCTCCACCATTCTAAATTCTGCAACCCCTTAATACAGTTCCTCATTTTGTGGTGACCCCCGACCATAAAATTATTTCATTGCTACTTCAACTGTATTTTTGCTACTGTTACAAATTGTAATATAAATATCTGATAGGCAGATGGCCTTAGGTGATCAATATGAAAGGGTCATTCCCAAAGGAATCGTAACCCACAGGTTGAGAAATGCTGCCCTAAGTGTGGGAACCCGTTTTCAGGTTCCTAGTGGCTTTACCCACCAGGTCCGCATAGAGGATGATTAGGACCACGGGCCTGAGTGCAGGTGTCTGAAATGGTCTGCACTTGGCTGTGCTGGGGAATGGAGGGAGGTCTTTTGCTCCACCCCTTGGCATCTCTATAAATACCCTGGGGCAGAGACAGTCAGGGCTGGTTGGAATAGGTTCCAGGCCCTCTTGAGGCTATCCTTTATTTTCTATCTGTTTATCTCCACACTCTAAATCCTTCTATGTAATATTTCCTGCTGCTTGCACTCAAGAAAACTCTGGGGAACTGTGGGGCTGGTGGGTAAACGCCCACACCTAAGTCACAGACTATGAACCACAGAGCTTCAAATATGCATCTAAGTCACATGTCTCACAAGGACAATTGTGAGGTGATTATGATCATTAAGTAAACCTAAACATATTCTACAAGGAAAAACAAAATTAAGTTCAAATCTTAGAAAATCCTGAGTCCACTATCAGCTGAGAATAGAAAGATTTCTTAATACAATCAATATGGGAGTGAGGCAATCACAATTAGATCCTGAAACAACATGATCAGGAAAGGAAGTTGATGGGACATCCAGTGAGGGAAATTTGCTGATATTTGCCCAAATTAAAAGTGTTCATTCTCTTGACCTAGGATTGTGTTTTTAAAAATATATGCATTAGAAAACAGGCCCAAACCAGGTAATCCCAGTACTCACAATGTGGAAGAGTTGAAGGTTTATCTTTAGGTATATGATAATTTTGAGGACAGCTTGAACTACCTTGTCTCAAGAAACAAAAGAGTTTAAAAAAGAAAACTTATTCATATATATCTAAATATGAGAGAATAGTGATAATTCCATTGTTCTTTTTGCAAATAAAATCATATACTAGGGAATATCTTAAATACCATATCAATAGATGACTAGCCTACTATATTGCTATAAAGTAAGTTATGGTAAATCTATGCTAGAGAAAAATTCACAGGTAAGTGTCACACTCAACTTTTATCAGAAAAGCTGCTTGCAGTAAGTGGTAATTAACACAAGGACCATAACTAGACAACATACAGAAAGGGGAGACTTTGGAGCACTCAGTCCTAAATGGGATGTCTTTGTTTAACACTTTTCCCTTGAGAGTTAGGGACCTATGCAGAAGAGGAGGCAAAAGACTGTAAGAGCCAGAGAATGACTCCAATGAAACAGCATCTTCCAGACACAACAGGATGGATACACATCTGAGCTCACAGAGACTATGACAACACACACAAGACCTTCACAGTTTCAAACAAGACAAAACCCCAAAGCTGAGAAGGGAAAGTGGACACAAAGCCCCACCCCTAACCACGAAGCTTTTGCAATTAATTCCTGCTGGGAAAGGGGAACCAGTTTGCTCCAGTGGAGTCTCATGAGATTAATGAAGCAGACCCAATGTCTGGGAGGAGTTGGTTCACATAAAATAGATAACACAAAACATTTTGTGGGCTGTTTGCTTCCTCTTCTTCTTCTCCTCCTTCCTCTTCCTCTTCTTCCTCCTCCTCCTCTTCTCTTCTTCTTCCTCCTCCTCCTCCTCCTTCTTCTATCTCATAAGCTCTTTGTTTTGGTTTATGGTTTTTGTTTTGAGAGGTGGGAGAGAACATGAAGTTGGGTAGGTAAGGAGATGAGAGGAGTCATGGGAGGGGAGAATCATGATGTGCTGTGGAATAATCCTCTTGTACACTGTAAAGTTTTGTCACTCGAATTGGTTTAATAAAATGCTGATTGGCCAGTAGCCAGGCAGGAAGTATAGGTAGAGTGACCAAACTAAGAATTCTGGGAAGAGAAAGGGAGGAGGGAGGAGTCACTGGCAGAGATGGGGAGAGCAAGATGGGCATGCCATACTGGCAAAAGGTACCAAGCCACATGGCAAAGTATATATAAGAAATAGGGGTTAATTTAAATGTAAAAACTAGTTCCAATGTGTGGCTGAAATTTCCACATAAAACCTGACAAAGCTTAAAAAAGGATTCTAGACATACAAGAGTGTAGTCAAGCACAGCTTCATGGTGGCTGCATTTTCTTCATTGGGCTTTGTTTGCTGGCAGTGAGCAGAGGCATGGCTCCTTTAAGAGATGGCTTCCTGACTCAGTGTTATTGGCAAAAATGGGTGGCTCTTTTAAAAAGCCCTACTACCAAACACTTATATGGTGTTTTATGAGCACCCAGAGGTACGTTACTTAGTGGTGGCATGGATCTAGGCGTTGGGACTGTAAACATGGCTCTCAGAGCTGTTGGTAAATGTGCCTCTGCCACAAGACTAACCTCTTAGGGAACCAAGGGCGAGAAGCCAGAACCAGCACATCATGATCTAAGTTATGCAGCAGGTTTTTTTGCTCATGCAGACAGAAAAAGTTTACAGATACACAGGGAAGACAGATTCAGGTATAAAAAACAAAAACAAAAACAAAAAACCCAAAAAACAACAACAACAACAACAAAACTCTAAATGGGTCACAGTGTATTTAAAAATATACTTAAGCTTGGGGGAGAAAGTAAAAAGGGTATAAAAAGTCCTTAAAAAATGGAGTAATAAAAAAATACAATAAGCCACTTAAAGATGGAAAATACACAGAGAGTCTGGATACTGTATGTTATTGTGTTGTCTTTAAACCAACCTATATATTTTTAAAATATCTTGACTTCAAAATTTAAGTCAAAAGATAACTTACTTGAGGAACGAGGTTCTGCTTTTATTTCCACTGGAAATGAGAGGCTCTGGATTCATCTGGGTTAAGAAAAATCAAGTTTGATCTAGGAAGACCCTTCTGAAAAATCTCCAATGGGAATGGATGGCCCAGATGATCCAACATTTCAGAGCACCTCTGTTACAGTTTCCTCTGAGTTCTGCATCCAGAAAGGCTTCAAGGCTGCTGGCTGAGATGATCCAGCCTTACAGACTACTCCAGTCAGGACTTGAGCATAATCCTAAATTTTCTCACCGTCTTCTAAAAGATTACCAGTGCCCCGAATCAACAGGAAGTAGTCTAGAAAACTACGCCTACATTCCCAAAAAATAGATTATGAATGCTTGTCTTTGTTTAAGGGGTTGGTTATAAATTATTATTGGTCATAGTTAATATCTTTCTAAAAAGAAGGGGATAAAATATAAAAATGGTAGGATAAAAGGGTAGATTATTGAATCCATTTAATTAAAAAAACTATTAATCTTACATATTTAACATTGGTATAGATTTTGGTTTATTGATACAAATTTAAAGCTAATTATGTCATACTGTTTATATATTTCTACTCTTGTTTAGGGTAGTATGTTTATGCAACTCATTTAAAAATGTAATACATAATTAAGAAATACAGATTAATAGTCATCCATAATAGCAAACTTACAGTCATGTTAGGTATGTTTTCAAAGTCATACAGAAATATATTTCAGATAGACAGGCAATCTTCAAATCATTCAAATACCTACAGAAAATGGCATTTAAAATGTTTTAAGAACTTAGACTTTTCTCAACAATGAGATATGTCTGCTCCTGGCAGCA
>CABHPP010096663.1:0-12839 GCA_902168425.1 Peromyscus attwateri | reverse complement strand
CCCCCCATTTCCATCTCCTCAAGGGCATAGACTCCCCCGGGGATTGAGATCGACCTGGTGGAGTCAGCCCAGGCAGGTCTAGTTCCCCCCTCCCAGGCTGAGCCTAGGGTCTCTACTAAGACCCAGGTTTCAAACAGTCAATTCATGTACTGAGCACAGGGCCCGGTTCAAATGCCTGTATGCCTCTTAAACAGATCAAGCCAATCAACTGTCTCATCCATTCAAAGGGCCTGATCCAGTTGGGGGCCCCTCAGCCATTGGTTCACAGTTCATGTGTTTCTATTCGTTTGGCCATTTGTCCCTGTATTCCATCCATCCCTGGTCCCAACAGCTCTTGATCACATAAACCCTCCTCCTTCTTGCCTATTGGACTCCCGGAGCTCCACCCAGGGCCTGACCGTGGATATCTGCATCTAGTTCCCTCTGTTACTGGATGGGGTTTCTAGCACGACAATTAGGGTGTTTGGCCATCTTATCACCAGGGTAGGTCAAATCGGGCTATTTCTCGACTATTGCCAGCAGTTTATTGTGGGGGCATCTTTGTGGATTTCTGTGGGCCTCTCCAGCACTTTGCTTCTTCCTATTCTCATGTGGTCTTCATTTATCATGAACATTCCTTATGTTCCCTCTCTGTTCTTGATCCATTTGGGATCTCCTGCTTCCCCAAGTTCTCTTTCTCTCGCCCCTCGCCCCTCATTATGTCCAGATTGTTCATGTAGATCTCCTCCATTTCTCTGTCATTGGGCGATCCCCGTGTCTTTCTTGGGGTCCTGTTATCCAGGTAGCCTCCCTGGTGTTGCGAGTAGCTGTCCAGTCATCCTTGTTCCACAGCTAGTATTCTCCTATGAGTGGGTACATACCATGTTTGTCTTTCTGAGTCTGGGTTACCTCACTCAGGAGGATTTTTTCTAGATCCCTCCATTTGCCTGCAAACCTCATGATGTCATTGTTTTTCTCTGCTGAGTAGTATTCCATTGTATATATGTACCACAGTTTGTTTATCCATTCTTCGGTTGAAGGGCATCTAGGTTGTTTCCAGGTTCTGGCTATTACAAATAATGCTGATATGAACATAGCTGAGCAAGTGCCCTTGTGGTATGATTGAGCATTCCTTGGGTATATGCCCAAGAGTGGTATAGCTGGATCTTGGGGGAGATTGATTCCCAATTTTCTAAGATGGCGCCATATTGATTTCCACAGTGGCTGTACCAGCTTGCATTCCCACCAGCAGTGGAGGAGAGTTCCCCTAGCTCCACATCCTCTACAGCACAAGGTGTCCTCAGTGTTTTTGATCTTAGACAATCAGGAACGAGACAAGGCTGTCCACTCTCCCCATACTTATTCAATATAGTACTTGAAGTTCTAGCCAGAGCAATAAGACAGCATAAGGAGATTAAGGGCATACAAATGGGAAAGGAAGAAGTCAAGCTTTCCCTATTTGCAGATGACATGATAGTATACTTGAGTGACCCCAAAGATTCAACCAAGGAACTGATACAGCTTATAAACACCTTCAGCAACATAGCAGGATACAAGATCAACTCAAAAAAATCAGTAGCCCTCCTATATACAACTGACAAACAGGCTGAGAAGGAAATCAGAGAGACATCACCCTTTACAATAGCCACAAATGACATAAAATACCTTGGGATAACATTAACCAAGCAAGTGAAGGACCTATATGACAAGAACTTCAAGTCCCTGAAAAAAGAAATTGAAGAAGATGTCAGAAAATGGAAAGATCTCCCGTGCTCATGGATAGGCAGGACTAACATAGTAAAAATGGCAATTTTACCAAAACCTATCTATAGATTCAACGCAATCCCCATCAAAATACCAACACAATTCTTCACAGACCTGGAAAGAATAATACTCAGCTATTTCTCTTTAAAACTAGGTTCAATAATCTCCCCTTTTAGTCTACCATATCTATATTTATCCCATTTTCTTTTTTAGAAAGAGATTGCATTTATAATCAACTCCTTTTAAATAAAAATAAACATTTACAAACAATATTTTGGGAATTTGGGCATAGCTTCTCATACAACTTTCTGCTGGTTGAGGGTGCTGGCAATCTTATGGGGATCCTGAGAAAATTAAGAATTATACTCAAGTCCTGACTGGAGTAGTCTATGAGCCTGCATTGTCTGAGCCAGTTGCCTTGAAGCTGTTTTTGGATGTTGGATTGGAGCATGAATCTTAAAGAGTCTTATTAATAAAAAACAAACCCAACGCCAGTTATTGGGGTAAATGCTGGAAGATCAGAGAAATAGAAGAAGCCACAGCCACCTCACCTTGCCAATTCCTCAGTTGATCCTGTTTCCTCAGACTGGAAGCCTCTGGGTCCTCATCCAAAATGAATCTCAGCTGAACTGCTTCTAAAAGCCTAAAAGCTTAACCATACCAAAAGCTTCTAGTTTATGGTCTTCATGCCTTATATACCTTTCTGCTTTCTGCCATCACTCCCTGGGATTAAAGGCATGAGTCACATGCCTGGCTTTTTCCAGTGTGGCTTTGAACTCACAGAGATCCATGCCTCCAGAAGGGTAGGATTAAATGTGGGAGTACCACCATTTTCTTGCCTCTGTATCTAGTGGCTGTTCTGCTCTCTGACCCCAGATAAGTTTATTAGGGTGCACAATATTTTGGAGAACACAATATCACCACATTGGATCATCTGGGCCATGGTGTCATCTGAGACCTTTCAGGGGGTCTTCAATGATCAAACCATATTAGCCTAGAAGCAATGCACACTTTTTCATCTTCTGTGGAAACTAAAGCAAAACCTCTTTTCCAAAGTATCATATCCTTAAACAGAAATTTTGAAGTCAAGATACCTTTAAAATATAGATATTGGTTTAACTCAGCAGCCTTTACAATCAAATGTTTCTCTCCAGGTAAAATTCCCAAAGACAAAACAATCCAGACTCTCTGCACGATTTCCATCTTTATGTGGCTTAACTTTCATATTATATCACTGTCTTTTTAAAGACTTTATTTTTAAAACTATTTATTTCTTCATATAACCACATATACTCCTTTTCCTCTCTCTTCCAAGCCTATGTATATTTTTACACACAGTGTAAACCTTTTAGAGTTTGATTCTACCTGAATCTGTCTTATTATGAATCTATAATCCTTTTCTTAATGGGAGAAATTTTAAAGTGCTAAACTGTGTGGCTAGAACCTTGACTGCTGACTACAACCACCTCAGTTTCCCAACATGGCAGAGGTAATTCACCACCAGCTCTGGGAGCCATGTTTGCCACAGACTCTGGGAAGCAGTGGGCCTATGCCTCAATTCAGTAGCATATAGCCCAGAAACCTTTTATTTTTTGTACTAGCAAAAGCTAAATCCACCACACAGTGTGCTGTGTAGCTTGGAGATATCACCATGTTCTGTGGCAGGAATCTGCCATGCTACTTAACTTATGGCACCTAGTGGCCAGCTCCATCTCACAGGCAGCTATTGGGAGATGAGTCTGTATGCTGCTACTGGCATAAAACTGTAAGACTAGTAAGCCTAGTGTGGCTCCATTTCTGTGTATTCAGAATCTTTAAGCTTTCTTAGGTCTATATGGATCAATGCCCAATGGTGAGCACCAAATGTAGTTGGAAGGTTTCTCCTGTCCCACCTGGTCCCACAGCCGCTCAGACCCAAGTAAACACACAGAGACTTATATTACTTACAAACTCTTATGAAGAGCCACCATAACCACAACATCTCTTGTAAAGGAAAACATTTAATTAGGGCTGGCTTACAGTTTTAGAGGTTCATTCTATTATCATCATGGCAGGGATCATGTGGTATGCAGGCAGACATGGTGCTGGAGAAGTAGCTGAGAGTTCTACATCTGGACACAAAGGTAGCAGGAAGAGTAAGAGATATTTGTCCTGGCTTGGACATTTGAAACCTCAAAACTCACCTCACAGGGCTACACTTCCTCAAACAAGGCCACACATATCCTACCAAGGCCATGCCACCTAATCCTTCTCTAATCCATTACTCAATGACTAAGCATTCAAATATATGAGCCTATGGGGGACATTCTTATTCAAATCACTACAGGTGATATCCTTACTTTGGTCTGTCATGAGTTGACTAGACATTTGTGTTGTTTCTGCTCAGAGAAAATTTTTATTACACAACAGTTTGAAATGTGTGGCACGTATATAACCCAAAATTGATTGAGTTATTTCTTAATGTTTGTTCAAGTTATTTATCACATTTTTCTGTTTTATTTTACTTTATTACATTCCTTTTCTTTCTCTCTTTCATTTCTTTCATCTCACACTCTTTTTCCATCTATTTTATTTCCTTTCTTTCTTTTTCTCATAGTGCTGGGAATTAAGCCCAGTGCATCACATATACTACACAAACATAATACCATTGTGCTACACTCTCAATTTTAGTGTTTCATTCTTGAAGTATTCATTATTTGGCAAAACTGTAGGATCACAGTGAAATTGAGTAGAAATAGTTCTTTCAAAAATGAGTCTTTGCCCTACTATGGGCATCTACCAAACAGGTGCTTGCTATATTGTTTTCTGTTCTCGTTGCTCTGACCAAGAAGCAAATTAAGGGAATGATATATTTGGGCTTGTCATTTGAGAGTACAAACCACTGGAAAGTTCTAGTGCAAACCTATGGGGCTGTTGCTTACATCCCAGTGAGGAATGAATCAAAGACAGGACAGAAAAGACAACCTGAGCATAAAACTTAAGCCTCTCTACCCTCAGTAACTTACTTCCTCTAACTATGTTTCTACAAACTCCCAGAGCAGTACTTTCTTGCAGCTCTGAACCTTCTTTTTTTTTCTGATGTGAGCCAAAGTTTAATTATTCTTTTTCCCTTTCAATCAAATAAGCATAATACACAATTTTAACAATTGAATTTTAATTGAATTTTAATAATAACTCTCATCTTTGGGGTTCAATTCTCTTTTTTTGAATTTATTTTATTTTATTTTACAATATAATTCAACTTTACATATCAGCCATAGATTCCCCCGTTCTCCCTCCTCCCGCCCCGCCCCCTCCCTCCAGCCCACCCCCCATTCCCATCTCCTCCAGGGCAAAGACTCCCCTGAGGATTGAGATCAACCTGGTGGACTCAGTCCAGGCAGGTCTAGTCCCCTCCTCCCAGGCTCAGCCAAGCGTCTCTGCTAAGCCCCAGTTTTCAAACAGCCAATTCATGCACTGAGCACAGGACCCGGTCCAACTGCCTGTATGCCTCCAAAACAGATCAAGCCAATCAACTGTCTCACCCATTCAGAGGGCCTGATCAAGTTGGGGGCCCCTCAGCCATTGGTTCACAGTTCATGTGTTTCCATTCGTTTGGACACTCATCCCTGTATTCCATCCAACCCTGGTCCCAACAACTCTTGCTCACATAAACCCTCCTCCTTCTCGCCAATTGGACTCCCGGAGCTCCACCCAGGGCCTGACCGTGGATATCTACATCCAGTTCTCTCAGTCACTGGATGGGGTTTCTAGCACGACAATTAGGGTGTTTGGCCATCCTATCACCAGGGTAGGTCAGTTTGGGCTATTTCTCGACTATTGCCAGCAGTCTATTGTGGGGGCATCTTTGTGGATTTCTGTGGGCCTCTCTAGCACTTTGCTTCTTCCTTTTCTCATGTGGTCTTCATTTACCATGAACATTCCTTGTGTTCCCTCTCTGTTCTTGATCCAGTTGGGATCTCCTGCTCCCCCAAGTTCTCTTTCCCTCACCCCTCGCCCCTCATTACCCCCACTCATGTCCAGACTGTTCATGTAGATCTCATCCATTTCTCCGTCATTGGGCGATCCCCGTGTCTTTCTTGGGGTCCTGTTTTCCAGGTAGCCTCCCTGGTATTGTGAGTAGCCGTCCAGTCATCCTTGTTCCACAACTAGTATTCTCCTATGAGTGGGTACATACCATGTTTGTCTTTCTGAGTCTGGGTTACCTCACTCAGGATGATTTTTTTCTAGATCCATCCATTTGCCTGCAAACCTCATGATGTCATTGTTTTTCTCTGCTGAGTAGTATTCCATTGTGTATATGTACCACAGTTTATTTATCCATTCTTCGGTTGAAGGGCATCTAGGTTGTTTCCAGGTTCTGGCTATTACAAATAATGCTGATATGAACATAGCTGAGCAAGTGCCCTTATGGTATGATTGAGCATTCCTTGGGTATATGCCCAAGAGTGGTATAGCTGGATCTTGGGGGAGATTGATTCCCAATTTTCTAAGAAAGGGCCATATTGATTTCCAAAGTGGCTGTACAAGCTTGCATTCCCACCAGCAGTGGATGAGCTCTGAACCTTCTAATATTCTCCACTGATCTAGATGTCTTAGTCTCCCTGATGCAACATGGTCTTATTTTCCAACTTTGTTCTTATTCAACATGTTGTTGGGTAGTTTGAGTTTTTTGCCTTTCCATACAAACTTTAGAGGCAATTGTCAATATTTGTAACAATATTTGTAAAACTTTTGATTAGAATTAGATTTTATAATGATTGCATTTTTATATTTATTTCTAGATTTAGGGAAACAAAGCATTTGACAAAGCAGACTGAATACAGTCTGTAAGGCATACTTAATATAATTTAGAAATTGAAGTAAATGCAAGAAAATAGTGAATCCTAGAAGAAAAATTATTAGTGATTATCAAACTCAATTTTTAAATAGAAACAGGCTTCCAAATCCATCTGCCTTATTAGACAAGCTGAACACATACATATGGCACATCATTCTGCCTTATCTCACCTTCCTTTGACTGTGTGATCATTGTCCTGTATTACGTCTTGAAACTATGATATACAAATTCTAACAGTCTGTCACAGACCTACTGAATTTCAAAGGAACTGTCACAGGTCAGATCTCACTATTTTAAAATATTTAAAAAATATTTTTAATCCCTACAAATAATGGTGATAGTGTCTACAGCTTGGAATGATTACTAACCATAAATCATGACAAAAGGTCACCTGATTATGTTATAATTACTACAGCTGGTAGCTAGCTATTAACAACAACAACAAAATCACTTGTATCTCAGCAGAAGAAACCATATTGAGAGTGTTCTGGGACATGAAACAGATAGCAATAAAGATGCAGTTTGGATACCCAGAATATTTCCAAATAGAAAGAAAGTTGTAAACTATCCTACTGTACATTAATTCTATACCTAGAAAATGAAAACTAAACAAGCAGGACATTTTCAACAAAAGGTATTGCATTTTGACAGCATAAGAAGGTCACCAAGGCAACAAACAAAGAAAATCCAACAAATGCAAGAGATCTCAGAGGTGAGTCAATTCACTGCCCCTCTCCTCTTTTCATATTAAGTTGGTTACTTCTGGAATGTGAATCCCTGCTGTTTCAAGGTCCTAAAAAATGCATGTTGGATGACAGAGGCCCCAAAGGAATGGGAAAATAAAACAAGACAAAAACAGGCAGAGTCTATATGGAAGAAAAAAAAGGTGAGTAACAGGCCATGTTTCATACAGATTATGCCAATATGAAGGTCCTTAGACTTATTTGACTAGGCTCAAAGTAGTATTACACAATTTGATTTTGTTATGAATAAAAATAAATTCTTTCTGTGGTAAGATAACACCATTTAACATCTCAAATTATTTTTACAAATTTCATATAATTAATATTTTTAATCAATGTTTATTAGCCACATAATTAGACAAAATTATAATTTCGAAAAACAAGAGCTGACAGAGGCAAAACAGGGAAGCTCAACCACATAGGAGAGAGATTCCAAAAGAGGCCTTAAAATCACTATGCTCAAAAAATTGGATAAGTAATTATACATATTTATAATACCATGACAAGACTCATAGTTGTTAATTAGAAACTATAAAAGAATAAAATAGATATCAGATAACAAATTTATGAAAATTACAAACTTAATATTTTGGGTTTTTATATTATTTTACATATATAGGCAAGAGAAAGACACAGAATTAAGTGATTATAACAGTCACTCTGTAAATAAAAACTGCCAAGTTATCTGAAACATTTTATATTAATTTTTTTCTGTTCCTTGTTATAGATGTGCACAGCCTCTCACTGAAGCTAAAATCTTATAATCGGAATCCGTTTTAGGTAGATATTTTCTAGGCTGAGACTATCAAATATACATCTACACAGCAATGGGCAATATTGCTCACATTATGTGCTGAGAAGTCCTGGTTTGGCTACACCTTTTCTCCTAGATGCTCCTCTCCACTATAACATTATATCTTTTTTTTTTGATTTTTTTAAATTTTATTTTATTTTACAATACCATTCAGTTCTACATATCAGCCACGGATTCCCTTGTTTTCCCCCGTCCTGCTCCCCTCCCCTTCCCTCCAGCCCACTCCCCATTCCCACCTCCTCAAGGGCAAAGCCTCCCCCGAGGACTGAGATCAACCTGGTAGACTTAGTCCAGGCAGGGCCATTCCCCTCCTCCCAGGCCGCACCAAGCGACCCTGCATAAGCCCCAGGTTTCAAACAGCCAACTCATGCAATGAGCACTGGACCCATTCCTACTGCCTGGATGACACCCAAACAGATCAAGCCAATCAACTGTCTCACCCATTCAGAGGGCCTGATCTTGTTGGGGGCCCCTCAGCCATTGGTTCATAGTTCATGTATTTCCATTCATTTGGCTATTTGTCCCTGTGCTTTATCCAACCTTGGTCTCAACAGTTCTCACTCATATAGACCCTCCTCATTCTCGCTAATTGGACTCCCGGAGCTCCACTCGGGGCCTAGCTGTGGATCTCTGCTTCCAGATCCCTCAGTCATTGGATGGGGTTTCTAGCATGACAATTAGGGTGTTTGGCCATCCCATCACTATAGTGGGTCAGTTCGGGCTGTCTCTTGACCATTGCCAGCAGTCTATTGTGGGGGCATCTTTGTGGATTTCTGTGGGCCTCTCTAGCACTTTCCTTCTTCCTATTCTCATGTAGTCTTCATTTATCATGGTCTCCTATTCCTTGTTCTCCCTCTTTGTTCTTGATCCAGCTGGGTCTCCCACTCCCCCAAGCTCTATTTCCCTCGACCTTCGCCCTTCATTTCCCCCGCTTATGTCCAGGCTGTTCATGAAGATCTCATCCATTTCTCCATCACTGGGTGATCCCCGTGTCTTTCTTGGGGTCCTGTTTTCCAGGTAGCCTCCCTGGTGATGTAAGTAGCAGTCCAGTCATCCTTGCTCCACATCTAGTATCCTCCTATGATTGAGTACATACCATATTTTTCTTTTTGAGTCTGGGTTACCTCACTCAGGATGATTTTTTTCTAGATCCGTCCATTTGCCTGCAAACCTCATGATGTCATTGTTTTTCTCTGCTGAGTAGTATTCCATTGTGTATATGTACCACAGTTTATTTATCCATTCTTCGTTTGAAGGGCATCTAGGTTGTTTCCAGGTTCTGGCTATTACAAACAATGCTGATATGAACATAGCTGAGCAAGTGCTCTTGTGGTATGAATGAGCATTCCTTGGGTATATGCCCAAGAGTGGTATAGCTGGATCTTGGGGGAAATTGATTCCCAATTTTCTAAGAAAGGGCCATATTGATTTCCAAAGTGGTTGTAGAAGCTTGCATTCCCACCAGCAGTGGAGGAGAGTTCCCCTAGCTCCACAGCCTCTCCAGCATAAGGTGTCTTCAGTGTTTTTGATCTTAGTCATTCTGACAGGTGTAAGGTGGCATCTCAGAGTTGTTTTGATTTGTATTTCCCTGATAATTAGGGATGTTGAGCAATTCCTTAAATGTCTTTCAGCCATTTGAGTTTCCTCTGTTGAGAATTCTCTGTTTAGTTCTATCACCCATTTCTTAATTGGACCATTAGGCATTTTGATGTCTAATTTCTTGAGTTCCTTATATATTCTGGATATCAGCCCTCTGTCAGGTGTGGGGTTGGTGAAGACCTTTTCCCATTCTGTCGCTTTGCCTTGTTGACCCTATCCTTTGCTCTATAAAAGTTCCTTGCCTCTATTCTTCCTGGGAGAGTTTGCTTCTTCTTGTTCTAGAGCTTTCAGGTGTTCTGTTCAGTCACTAGTGTGAGATTTCTCCAACTTCTTTATGTGGGCATTTAGTGCTATGAATTTCCCTCTTAGCACTGCTTTCATAGTGTCCCATAAGTTTGGGTATGTGGTGTCTTCTTTTTCGTTGATCTCTAGGAAGTCTTTAATTTCTTTCTTTATTTCTTCCTTAACCCATTGGTGATTCAGTTGAGCATTGTTCAGTTTCCATGAGATTGTAGGTTTTCTGTAGTTTTTGTTGTTGTTGAAATCTAACTTTAAACCATGGTGGTCTGATAGAACACAGGGGGTTATTCCAATTGTTTTGTATCTGTTGAGATTTTCTTTGTGGCCAAGTATGTGGTCGATTTTAGAGATGGTTCCATGGGGTGCTGAGAAGAAGGTATATTCTTTTTTGTTAGGATGGAATGTTCTCTAGATATTGATTAAGTTCATTTGAGTCATGACATCAGTTAAGTCCTTTATTTCTCTGTTAAGTTTCGATTTGGGAGATCTGTCCAGTGGTGAAAGTGGGGTGTTGAGGTCTCCCACTATTAATGTGTGGGGTTTTATATGTGGTTTAAGCTTTAGTAATGTTTCTTTTACATATGTGGGTGCCCTTGTGTTTGGGGCATAAATGTTCAGAATTGAAACTTCATCTTGGTGGATCTTTCCTTTGATGAGTATGTAATGCCCTTCTTGATCTCTTTTGATTGATTTTAGCTTGAAGTCTATTTTGCTGGATATCAGGATGGCTACACCTGCTTGTTTCTTAAGACCGTTTGATTGGAAAGTCTTAAAAATATGGAACGCTTCACGAATTTGTGTGTCATCCTTGAGCAGGGGCCATGCTAATCTTCTCTGTATTCTTCCAATTTTAGTATATGTGCTGCCGAAGCGAGCACTAACATCACATCTTATCTTCAATCTTAGTCAGAAGAAGGAAGAAATGTCTCCCCAAGAATGGATTCCTCTTTGCATCTCAGTTTGTTTAGCATTGTGCAGAGAATGATGTCTCCAGCATAAGTCCAGAAGGCTGCTTTTGGTATTGTTTCTAGGGTTCTGGCAGAGAAAAGCCCATGCTGGTGATGCAATATGGCTTTCTGGACACTTTTCACTTCCCTAGTGCCTTTTGTCTACAATTATTGTTGTTCCCTCTTTAATAGGAAATGGTCTGAAAGCATTGAAGTTTAACTAAGGGTTTAACTAAGGGTCTTCTTACTAATATTGATGTAGATTGCGTTGTCTGTCCATTGTTATCACCCGGTGGTAGCATGTTGGGTGACTATTAGCTCCAGCTAAAAATCCAGCATACATATAACCCAGCCTTTGATGGTCAGTGACATTTAAGTTCACCCTGCTGTTCTGAAGCCTGCTCTCTTTTACTATTATAGAAATTAAATATCAGCTAGAGGTCGTGTCACATGACTTTAATCCCAGCACTCAGGAGGCAGAGCCAGGTGAATCTCTGTGAGTTCAAGGCCAGCCTGTTCTACAGAGTGAGATCCAGGACAGGCACCAAAACTACATAGAGAAACCCTGTCTCGAAAAACAAAAACAAAAACAAAAAAAAGAAAGAAAGAAAGAAAGAAAGAAAGAAAGAAAGAAAGAAAGAAAGAAAGAAAGAAAAAGAAAGAAATCAAATATCCCTCCACAGTCTCTTCCAGGAAACTTCTACTTTCATTTAAACCCATTATCAGTTGGTCATGGTTTGAGTAATGCTTTATTGACCTTTTTATTTATCTAGAGTATTTACAAGATTTTTGCTGCATTAGTATTTCTGTAAAAACCATCTTCACAAAATGAATTTCACAGAGAACTGTCAATGGGAACAAAGTGGCAAGATTAGCAAAACATACTATCAGTGCTTGTGCTCAGAAAGAATATCTTCACTTTAGGTAGAAAAGAATAAGATTGATTGTTAATTTGCCAATGAGCCTATTGTTATTTTTCTATCAGCTGTGGAAACCTCATTTCCCTCCTGCCAGCTGCTCCCTAAAAACCCCTGCTGATCAGCAATTACTGCTTCAACACAAAGCCCCTGAAATGGGAGCCATGGCAATTACCCTGATCTGTCACAGTAAAAGCCTGACTATAAAGGCTTCTTTTAAGGCACTGAAATTAAGTAGTTTGGTGTAAGACCAGAGAAATTTGGACAGTTGCAATAGAGAAAAAAAGGAGGCACACCTGTGTCTAGGCAAAAATGGAAGAAGACTTGTCAGCAAGGCAGGGCATGATGACAGAAAACTGGGTGCATATTTTCTGGGTACATGTACAGTGTTACCTAAAAAAAATTGTCCTACATAGAATGTTATTGACAAAATATTTCAAGTCTCTAGTCTCATGATTGAGGATCAAAATCCAGGTTATTTTTACCTTTTGGCTAAGAGAAATATCAGATATCATGAAGTCTAATTCTTCTGCATTCATGAATAAAATTTTCAGGTGAACAAAAGCAATTTTCACAAGCCTCTGTCATAAGCACCAACTGGTATATGGCAGTGAAAATATGCTGATACACACCAATGTCTCTGGTTTAGAAGAGTAAGAATGAAAAAATAATGCATGCTATGTTGAGGAAAGTGTTAAACCAATAACAAGAAAGTAAATGAACTATGGAAGTGAAGAAATGAGTGTTGAGAAGGGATGTATAACATAGTTTTGATTGTCATGTGGTCTCAGAAAAAAAGTTGTTTAAATACAAGCTTGAAACACTGAGGGAGTTAGTCATACAGACACTTGGAAGGATAGTCAAAGCAATAAGAAGAATATAAGAAAAGACATAATGCAAGATACTGCATGAGGCACTGCTGTGGATATTGTTCTG
>CABHPP010096662.1:0-16386 GCA_902168425.1 Peromyscus attwateri | reverse complement strand
GGGCAGTTCAAACTTAGATTGTCAAGTGACAGCAATGCTTTGGACAGGCTTTGGTGACAATGCAGATGGCAGAGGTCTACCTTCCAAGTGGAGTTTGTTGTTGGAATGACACATGCCCCTTGTTCTGTTTTCCTTTGCTGGATTATGGAAGTAGTCGGGTGTGACAGGGCAAGTGACTCAGGCTCCAATAGTCCCAGGTTCCTCATTTACAAATTGGAGATGATAGCCTTTGCTCTTTTGTGCTGCACAGATGTCCCCTTTACTGTCCATCCTTGGTACTCAAATAGCTCCTTCCTGAGAACCAGGGAAGTCCTGAGTATGGTCACCCTTGTCCATCAGGACCTACCTTCAGTGGATAGTTTTGGGGAGTCTAGAACTGAGAAGAGTCTACCTGGCAGAGGCCAGGCTGTCAGACTGCATACACCTGAAAGTGGCTTCATTGAGAGTGAAAATGAACCCTTCAGGTGTCCTGGAACAGAAAATAGACCAAAACAGCATAATCTGTGAAGACATTATTTTAGTTATTTATGAGATATGTTGGACAACTAGGCAGGTGATGACCTTCCTGGTCCTAGAAGTGTTTTGATGCCGCCATGGCAACCATGAAACACAGTTTCTTTTCTTCTTTTCTCTCTTCCTTACTTCTCCTTCTTTTTCTTTTTTAGACATTGTCTCTCTGTGTAGCCCTGGCTGTCCTAGAACTCACTATGTAGAACAGGCTAGCCTCAAACTCAAAAATCTGCCTGCCTCTACCTCCTGAGTGCTGGGATTAAAGGCTGGTGCCACCACACCTGGGATTTGCTCCCTTCTTCCTCTCCCTCCAACATTCTTCTTTCTCTTAACCCCTTTCTCTTTCCCTCCCTCCCTTTCTCCTCCCATCATTCATATCTTTCTGTTCCTCCCTTCCTCTCTTTTTCCTCCCCATCCCCTTCTCCTTTCTTTCCTATTTTTTCTTCAGTAATAGGAATTAAACCCAGGGTCTTACACATGCTAGACAAGTGTTCTACCATTGTGCTACATCCCCAGTCATGGATTCAGTGTTTGACTAAGTGTTAAATAAATAAATAAATAAATAAATAAATAAATACCTTGAAAGCCTCATCCAAGCTAGTGTTCATTCATTCATCCACACTTTCATTTCTTCACTCAGATGGACATGTATGGAAAACACATCCCTGTGCCAGGGATAAAGCTGTCAGATACCTACATAGAGACAGTCAATGCCTAGGGATCTTGCCACTTTAACAGCTGTCTAGCTAAGTCATCAAATAACTGAAAGAAAAGGCGTGTGAAGCTGTGTGAAGCTTCTTCTCACCACCCCATTTGTCTCTTGCAGTGCACCAAGACATGTGGTGAAGGCTCCCGGTACCGACAGGTGGTATGTGTAGCCGAGGACCAAAGCGAGGTGCACAGTGCACATTGTGACTCGGACCAGCGGCCTCCAGACCGTGAGAGCTGCAGCCTGCAGCCCTGCGAGTATGTGTGGATCACAGGAGAATGGTCTGAGGTACTGTCCTGGGGCATTTGTGATGCTTTCAGTATAGGAGCAGCAGCATGACAGGGCAGGGAACCTACCCTCCAGGTCTACTTCTGAGGATCATGTGTTCTCACCCAATGCCAAGTTCTCTAACTTCTGCCTTCTGTGAGTGACCTTGATTTCCTTTTAATACGGATAAAAGGGAATTATTATAGGGGCTGAAAATTCACAGGATGCCTTCAGGCGCCCGCAGAAAGTTATGCATAAGAATGTATCTTGAGGCTGGGGAGAAAGCTAAGTGAGTAAGTGTTTGCAGTGCAAGCATGAGGACTCGAGTTCAAATCCCAGGAACCCAGGTGGAAGCTGGGCCAAATAGATATCTAATGGGCCGCAAGCCTCTTTTTTCCTTATAGGCTCCTGAGGGTAATGCCTACATAGGCACCTTTGGTTAATAATAAGCCAGTATTAAAAATAGCACGATCACCTCATCTTCAAACTTCATAGTATTTCAAAGTGCTAAAAGATCTAAAACTTCAAAATCATTGCCATTGCCCAAAAGAACAGAGATTCAAAGTGAAAGCACCTTGGTTCAGAGTAGAGGTGATAACGACGGTAGGTAACATACGTGTTCACATGGGATCTCTCCATGCAGGCCTGAATGACATGAGTGTTTGTTTCTAGATATATTTGCTGTGTTGAACTACACCTTCACTCAAATTGGTCCTCTACAGCACTGATTTTCATCTTCCGAGGGGGCATTTGTCAATGTCAGGAGACATGCCTGGCCATCACAGCTAGGACAGGGGGTACTTCTGGTACCTGGCAGGTGGAGGCCAGGGTCATTACAAAGTGATGCACCATGCACTGGGCATGCCTACAACACACACTTACACATCTGAGGTCCAGAGTTCCAAGGTAAAGAACTCTTCTCTGCCGTGTCCCACATGACTCCAGACGGCATGAAGAGCCTTTAAATTGTGAAGTGGGTAGGAGGACTGGGAAGACAGCTTAGTGGACAAAATGCTTACAGGGTGAACATGAGAAGCAAAGTTCAGATCCCCCAGCTCTCATGTAAAAAGCCAGGCATACCGACACACATCTGCAATTCCAGAGCTTGTGGGCAGCCCGCCATGGATCCCACTGGCCGTCTAGTCTAGCCAATCAGTGAGTTCAGGGTTCAGTGAGAAACCTTGCAAAAACGATGGTGGACAGTGATAGAAAAAAAACATCCAGCATTGAACTTTGGCAGCAACATATGTACCCATGATCATATACACATGTGTGCACACACACACACACACACACACACACACACACACACATACATACACACACACACACACACACATACATACACACACGAAGATAGAACATTTACAATATACATTACACTGACTAGCTTGGGGCAAAAGCTTCCAACCATTCAGATCCCAGCAAGGGAAAGTTGGGAAGGGTCTCTGGACATGCCCCCCTCTCTTTTCATCCTTTATTCTTCTGTTCCTCATCAGGCATGGTCTCTAACTTCTGGCTGTTGCAAGAGACCCAGATCCCCTGGCTCTCGGCATGGGGAGAGCTCTCCCTTGTACCCTCCTTCTGTCTCCCACAGGTCTCTTCATCTCTGTGCCTTTCCAGCCTTCTGCCTCCCAGCAGACTCCTCTTCTTGGCTCTGATCCCTTCCTATCTGGCTGTAATTGTTATGCCTCCACTCAGCCCAAACTGGCATCCCCGTCCTGGTCAACCTCTTCTATGGGGCTTTATTATGCTGACAGGCTTTCTGTCTTTCTGAGAGCCGTGTTGCACCTGTAGCTTCAATGCAAGCTCAACCACCAACAGTTGAGAGGAAGAATTTCTTTGTGTGCATGTGTGGACATGTTTACAAATACACATTGTTTAAGAGTGTGTGGTGGAGGCCGGAGGACAGCCTTGAGGGTTATTCCTCTGGCACTGTCCACCTTTTTTATCTTTTTTTAACCCTTTTGGTCGCCAGGTCTTTTACTACACTAGAAGTCATCAAGTAGACTAGGCTGGCTGGCCAGCAAACCCCATGGATCCGTCCATCTTCCTCCATAGTGCTAGGATTACATGTGCACGCCACCACCTCTGGCTTCTTCTGTATGGGTTCTGGGAATCAAACTCAAGTCCTTTTAATTACACAGCAGGTATTTTACTCACTGAGTTATCTCCTCAGCCCTAAAAGAACATCTTTTGGAACATAGTTTTTCCACACTTCCATAGATTTTCAAGTATGTTACAGACTGAAAGCAATCCCATATATGTCTATAGCAAAGGGTTGGAAACAGGTTTGGGCACGAACACAAGAACCACAGGACCAGGGTCTGCAAGGGCATAGGCAGGGAGAGGCTGGCCCCAGAACTCCTTCTAGAAACTGTGCTTAAAGATGCTAGAGTCACTGCAAGGTAGTCCTTCACTCTGGGACCTTTGCTTCTGGAGAGTTCTCTGTGTTATTCTCAGCATTCACCCCTCCTGAGTGTGCAGGGCCTAGAACAGACATGTGAAGAGCGGCTGTAAGGAAAACGTGCATCTCTAGCATGTCTGAAATCCAGTCCTGGTAGGCACAGGGGTATTTATGTTGCTTTGTTTCTACATTCAAGTTAGAACAGGAAACTTCACCTGTGAAGAGCTGTACACATAGGTCCACAGCTTTTGGAGTCTACTTACCATGCAGCTGCCACTCATACACTTCAAAACCCTGGCCTCACAGGGCTGGAGAAGCCATCAGTTGTTTCAAAGCAATACCTTCACCTGATCCAGTTGTTTTGGAGGCTTTTCAAGGGCGTGGGGGCTTCTGGCCCTGTTTGAGGCCTGGCTTCATCAGCATAAGTGTGTCTCCTAAGATGTACAAATAGCTGGCAGGCTGCTTTTGCTTTTGGTGTCTAAGGGCTCGGGTCTAAGCACCTGCCTTCTCCAGTATACAGCCTTGAGGAAGTCGGTACAGACTGAGGCCATAAAGGCATGAGGTCATCCCCGTTAGAACACCCACAGCTCAGCTAGGCAGAGCTTGTCAACATCTCTCCACACTGAGACACTGGGGGAGTCTGAAGCCTCCTGGCCAGAAGTCAGCTGGGTCCTCCAGCATGTGAGCAGGAACAGTCAAAGAAGGAAGAAATAAGGGTGGCACATTTCCAGCTCTCCAGCCAGCTGGGCGGGAGGGCTCAGGGATGCTCAGCATGCCTCTGGCTGGCTTTCTTCTATCTTGTTGCTAGGATTCCTTCAAGGCCAGCCCAGAAAGGTTAAAGAAAATGGAGTAGCTTAAAGCAACAGGGCATGAGACACAGGCAGACATGGTGACTGTCAATTATCTTTGGGGACTAAGAAAGTTGGACCCTCACCCTGGAAAAATCCATGACATACATGCAGCATGCTATTTCCAGGAGCTCCTTTCATGCCCTACAGTCTAGGGAGGGGTCAGAAGACTGACTCCACTGTGCGCTTGTGTAGTGCCTTTACAAAGAATGGTGTTCAGTCACAACACTGCCTAGAAGTGTCATCCAAGTGACGTGAATTGTGACTTCATTTTAATTTATTATTTCTATAGCATATGTTAGTTATAAATTTAAAATGGGCCTCATTATGATAATTTCATCCCAGTATCCTTTCTTGTCCTCTCCTAGTCCCACTGATCCCCTATCTTCCATACTAGTCCTCCGTGTGTGTGTGTGTGTGTGTGTGTGTGTGTGTGTGTGTGTGTGAGAGAGAGAGAGAGAGAGAGAGAGAGAGAGAGAGAGAGAGAGAGATTATAGTTTCATTAGAGTTGCTTAGAGAAGCATGGGTGAGAAGTTATTTACAGATATAAATGGTAGGCTACCTCACTGAAGAAAATGTTTCTCTCTCTCCCAGCAACCATTAATTTCATACAGATCCTCAGAGAGGGGTGGGACTCATGAGCTCCTCCTCCCCTCCATAGCCAGTTGTTGACTGACTCAATCTTTTTTTTTTTTTAATAATTCATTTTAACTTTATTTTATATGCATTGGTGTGAAGGTGTCAGATCCTGGAGAACTGAACTTACAGACTGTTGTGAGCTGCCATGTGGGTGCTGGGAATTGAACCCAGGTCCTCTGGAAGAGTGCTCTTAACCATTGAGCCATCTCTCCAGCCCCGACTGGCTCAATCTTATTTAGCTCTAATACTAGTCATCACAGCTACTGTGCATTCAAGAGTGCTACAGCCATGCCATGCCCAGAAGGTTCCAGCATTCCGTGGTACTCTACCTCATCCTCTGGCTCTTACATTCCTTCTGTCCTGCCCTCTCTTCCGCGACCTTCCCTGAACCTTGGAAGAGGTAATAGGATGTCTGATTTGTGCCTGAGCACCCAACAGTCTCTTCTTTTCAGCACTTCGACCAGTTATGAGTCTAATTACTGCTGCCTACCCCAAAAGAAGCATCTCTCCCCAGAGCTGAGGGCGGCACTAAACTGTGAACATAAATGCAATTATTTAGGAGGCAATTGATGAGCACACCATGTCCACCAGTGCCCAAGTGGCAAGTTGGTAGTGTATAAGTAAAACTGTTGCTGACGGTTCTCCCCACCCGTAACCTGTAGAGCACGTTCCGTCACTGTGAAAATAGGCAGGAAGCTTCCAGCTCTGTTTCTTTAGGTCCTGCAGCCAAAATGTATGGTGTCTTTAGTCAATAGGGTCTTACCATCTAGTTATGGTGGGCAACCAACCACAGCAGCAATTGCCTGTATTATTTGGGGCCTCTTGAAAAATCTCCCTGACCAACGAACGACTCACTGGGAGGTAGCCCACCCCATCACTGAGATTCTCAATTTTGTTATCTGTAGTTCATAGGGTCAGCTTTTCTCATCTATTCAGGATTCTGTTTGGAAAACTTTGACTTTTAGGTTTTCTTTTTAATTAGATTACCAGGTTTCCTTGTACCTTTTTCACATAGCCTTAGTTTTCATTGCTCATCTCCCCTCTGCTCACCCTTGTCTCTTAGAGCATTCCACCCCCAGGATGCTTTATTGGTGAGATTATTATGGCCACTCCACGTAGTTAAGAGGGAGGTTTATTTTGTGGGGTAACTTACAAGTGAAGGGATAGTTTATAGGGTCTGGGAAAGGTATGGCGCAGTCCGGCAGTGTTCTCTGGAGAACTCTGCTCAGTCTACCTCCAGCGTCCAAGGTCCAGGAACCAAGAGAGCCCGTGCATCCGGATCTCGGATCTTCAGGGTCCTCTCTCAGCCCCACCTTATAGGCGTGACCGTCACTGTAACCTCAATGGGGGTTGGAACTTCCAGGTCAAAGCTGGAATGGCTACCCACTACAATGCTTCCTTCTGCTTTCCTGCGTGCTATTACCCTCCCCTGTCCCACTCTTCACACCATGCCCCGCCCCATGGTCCCTTTCTAGTTTCCTGGCTTCTACACATACTCATTCCCACAGAAACGGCATATATAAAAATTAGCAGCTAGGACTTGCATATGAAAGACAACATGCAATATCGTCTTTTTAAGTCTGGATTAACTCACTTAATAGAGTGTTTTCCAATTCCATCCATTTTCCTGAAGAATTAATAATTTCATGTTTATTAATGGCTGGATTAAATTCCATTATAAATGTGTACTATATTTTCTTAAAGATTTTATTTTTCATTTTTAATTGTGTGTATATGTATGTGTTCATGGGGAGGCTGTTCACCTGAGTGTAGCTCTCAATGAGACCAAAAGAGGATGTCAGATACTCTGGAGGTGGAGTTACAGATGGTTGTGAGCCGCCTGGTGTAGGTGTTGAGAATCAAGCTCAGGTCCTCTGCAAGAACCATGTATGAATCTAATCAGGAAGCCGTCCTTCCAGCCCTGCCCCCACATCTTCATTATCCATCATTCAGTTGACAGACAACTAAGCTGATTCCGTTCCTACCTATTGTGACTAGAATAGCAATAGACATGAGCATGCTAGTCTCTGGGTGATAGGGCAGAGTCCTCTGGGTGATAGGATAGAGTCCTGGGTGTCCTTCCAGAGCAGCAGTATCTGGGTCATGTGGTAGTTCTAGCTTTGGGTTTGGGGAAATGTCTACATTGATTTCCATAGTAGCTGCATCAGTTTACTCTCCCACAGTAAGTAAGGTGTTTCCATTCTCTATACCCTTGCCAGCATTTGTTGCTAATTGGTTACATTACAGTAAGAATTTTGACATGGAGAGAGGAAATCTCAAAAACTTTTAATACACATTCCTCTGGTGGAAAATGATATTGAACACTTTTTAAATCTTTACTAGCTGTTAATATTTTTTTTTCTATTTTGAGAATTCTCTGTTCAGATCCAGGGTCCATTTTTTTTTTTAACTTTTATTGATTCTTTGTGGATTTCACACCACGCATTCCTATCCCACTTATCTTCCTGTCTCCTCGAATCTGCCCTCTGCCCTTGCAACCTCCCCTCCTCCACCAATCAAAACCAAATTTAAAAAGAAAAAAATAAACAAAAAACAAAAACAAACAAACAAAAAAATCTTGCTGTGGAAGCTGGAATGTGGTCCGTTGAGTCAAACAGTTTACCCTTTAGTCCATTCACCTTTACTTGCAAGTGTTCATTACCATGAGTCCTTGGTCTGGCTCAAGGCCTCTGGTTTCTGCTACACTGCTGATTATGGGCCCTCACTGGGGCTCTTCTTGGATGTCCTGTTGCTGTCCTGTGTTATGGAGATCCTGCCTCTTTTGGATCTGTAGGTTCGTCCCCTTCACATGCTCCGACAGTTCACAGATTCTCTGGATGCTGGGGTGGGCCAACTCATAGCCCTGGTTCTGGGCCTCGGTGGTAGCTGGGTTGGTCAGCCTGCCAGTTTTCCCTCATGGTCACTACCCAGGCGGGCTCTCCAGCATTGCCTCAACTAGCTCACCCAATGCAGACTACAGTAAGGAGCAGGGCCAACTCTCCTGCTCTCAGGTCCTCAGCTCTGGGTCCCCTGCATTCATATCACCAGGGCCAGATCTGTTTTGCCCAGGCAAGATGCATGACCCTCTCTTCTGATTGCTGTAGGAGGAATACAAGGTGGGGAGGCGGGGGTCAGCTCTCCTGCCCTCATATCCTCAGGGCTGGCTCACTTGTGTGCCCCCCCTCCCCCGACACACAACAGGGTCAGCTGTAGTGTGCTGCCCGGGCATGGTACAGGGCCTGCTCTCCTGTATGCTGCAGCCGGTGAGGGTCAGAGCTAGTTCTCTCACTCTTGTGATCCTGGGGCCAGCTCGCTCACCTGCAGGTGGTAATAGGTTAGGGAGGGAGGACATCTTTCTCTCACCCATGCTACCACATGGCAGATGAGGGAGGGCTGGGTCAGCTCTCCTGCTCTCACACCCTCAGGGTCCCCTCACCTGCATCCCTGACCACAGGGTCAGCTCTAGTGGGCTGCCTATGGGAGGTGCGCGTCTGTGGTGAGGGGTGGAGTTATTTTTCCTAAGTGCCGGTGGGAGAGGCACATTCTCCCCTAAGAGGTAGGGCCAGCTCGCCTGCTGCAGTATCCAGTGAGGAGCAGGGCCAGCCATCCTAGGGTCAGTGAAGGGTGGGGCTGGCTCAGCTACAGCATGTGCTAACATGAGCCATGGACATCACAGATCTCAGCTGCAGCAGGACCACAAACCCAGATACGACCCTCTGTTACTGGTGGCAGCACAGGTCACCCATATTATCAAAGCCCCGGCCGCAACATGGCCCTCCCAGGCACCAACATGGTCCCAAGTGGCTGACTAGACCCCGAGCATCCACAGAGCCCTTGGTGGCAACAGGAGCCACGGTCACCACCCTAGACCCTGGCCACTGCAGGGCCATGGACCTAGACATGGTCCTAGGTGGCAGCCCGTGCCAGGACATCTCCATGAATCCAGGTGGCAGCGCTAGCCACCCAGATCATCTTGGCCCCACAGAGTCCATTTTTTAATTAGGTTGTTTGATTTTTGTTTGTTTGTTTGTTTGTTTAATTTTTTGAATTCTTCATATAGTCTTTATAGCAATCCTCTGCCAGATGTATAGTTGGTAGAGATTTTCTTCCCACTTCACAGGCTGTCTCTTAATCCAATTAACTGTTTCCTTTGCTATACAGTGTTTTAATTTCATGAGGTCTCATTGTTGGACTTATTTTCTGAGTGCCTAGATTCATGGTCAGAAAGTCCTTATCTAAGTCTATACCTGGGAGTGTTTTTTCTAATTTTTCTCTATTAATTGCAGAGTTTGGGGTCTTACATTTAATATCAGTGTGATATTTGGAGTTGATTTTGTGCGAAGTGAATGATGGGGGTCTAGTTTCATTCATCTAACCTGTTTAAATCCTGTTTTCTCAATACCATCTTCTGAACAGGCTGCTGTCTTGCCAGTGTGTATTTTTGGCATCTTTATCAAAGATTTGGTGGCTGTAGCTGTGTGGATTATATGTAGAGCCTATATTCCAGTTGTTCTCAACCCGTGGGTCATGACCCCTTTGTGGTCATGTTATCAGATATTCTGAATATCAGATATTTACATTATAATTCATAACAGTAGCAAAATTACAGTTACAAAGTGGAAATGAAAATAATTTTATGGTTGGGGTCACCACAATATGAAGAACTGATTTAAAGGGCCACAGCATTAGGAAGGTTGAGAACCACCACTGTTATGTATTTGATTGATCCAGGTAGATCTGTTTTCATGCCAGCACAATGCTGATCTTATTACTGTAGCCCTCTAGCATGACTTGAAGTCGGACATGATGATACCTCCAGCATTATTCTTTTTTCTAAGGATTGCTTTGGCTCATTGGTGCTTCCATGTGAATTTTGGATGACACTGGAATTTTGATGGGGCTTGCACTGACTCTGTAGATTGCTCTTAGTGGGATGGCTATTTTCACACTATTAACCCAATCCATAAGAGGTTTTTCCATTTTCTAGCATCTTCCTCTATTCATTCCTTCCATACTTTCAAGTTCCATTGCAGAGATCTTTTGCTGCCTTGTTTAGGTTTACTTCAGAGTTGGGTGTTTGTTTGTTTGTTTGTTTGTTTGTTTGTTTTTTGGCCAATGAGATTGTTTTCCTGGTTTCTTTTTCCACGTGTGTCATTGGTAGACAGGAAGGCTACCGATTTTTATATGTTAATCATGTATCCTGCAGTTTTGCTGGATGTGTTTATCAGCCGCGAGAGTTTTCAGGAGGAATCTTTAGAGGTTTAATTTTTTATGTATAGAATCATATTGTCTACAAATAGGGATGTTTTTACTTCTTCTTTTCCTATTTATCTCTCTTTCATCTTGTTAGTCTAACTCGCCAGCATTCTACCGAGTGCAGAGACTGGACAACCTCCTCTTTTTCCTGATTTTGGAGGAAATGCTTTGAGTTTCTTTGCCGAGTATGTTTGGCTGTAGGCTTGTGTAGCTTTCATTGTGTGGGAGTGTGTTCCCTCAGCTCACAGACTCTCTGTGGCTTTTATCATGAATGGATGTTGGATTTACGTCAATGGCTTTTTCTACATCTACCGAGAAGGTCACGTGGCTTCTGTCTTTGAGTCTATTTACTATGATGTATTGCATTTGTGGGTCTGCGTATGGTAAGCCATCTCTGCATCTCTGGAATGAAGCCAAGGCGATCATACTTTTGATGCGTTCAAGAACTTCACTTGCGCGTATTTTATTAATTTCTGCGTCTGTTTCCATCTGGGCTGTTGGTCTGTCATTTTCTTTTTGTTGTTGCTGTGTCTTTTGCCATATACTTACCAGAAAAGAATCACGTGATGACATGATTTAGAAAGAAAGCAGAAAGGTGACTTGGTGACCAGAGTACATAGCGAAGGAGAGAAGAGAGGAGGAAACTGGGGGAAAGGTGACTGTCAACAAGCAGAGCACCCCAGAGAGCAGCAGACTGAATGGGGGGACTCCGAAGTCTTTTGGGAAAGTATTTGTATTGCACTCTGAGAATGCCACTCACAGGCTGGCCGCGGGCCCCTGGTCCTCTCCACATTCAGTGGGTTACTGGCATGGTCTTAGAGGTCAAGAAAGGGGGAGTTTGATGGCATAGGAGTATCTCTGTCCCTCTCTGGGAGCCCCAGACAAAGAAGGGTTGTGAGATGCCTGCCTGGGGAAGCCCCAGTTTGGGGAGTGCCTGACAGAGCCTGCTGTGGCCTGAGATGAAGGCTTCAACAGATAAATAAACAGAGCATCCTGGAGCTTCCACAGGAGGGCAAACTCGGCGTGGAGGGTGGGGGCTTACTGTGGCTGCCACAGGAAACCTCTGGAACATCCCCTCTTGACCCCTCTCTTCTCAGTGCTCAGTGACCTGTGGAAAGGGCTACAGGCAAAGGCTGGTCTCCTGCAGTGAGATTTACACTGGCAAGGAGAACTATGAATACAGTTACCAAACCACGATGAACTGCCCGGGCACGCAGCCGCCAAGCGTCCATCCCTGCTACCTGAGGGACTGTCCCGTCTCAGCCACCTGGAGAGTCGGTAACTGGGGCAGTGTAAGTAGGAGGCTGGGTTGTCAACTCTGAACTCTCCTGCCTGCCTGCAACTTGGCCTGACTGATGGGAAGAGAATGGGCAATCTACATCCAAACAGCTGAGGCTCACTTTGCCTCATCCCAGGAAAACACAAGTTGTCCAGTTTTGGGCCTCAGTTTCTTCATTTATAAAATGGATATCCATGAAGAGGATTTGAGTTAATGTATAAAAAGCACTTAGATTATTGTGGTCAATTTTATGTTACATTTTGCTATTTTTCCTACGTCTTTATTACCACCCTTTTTTTCGAGTTAGCCTTTAGAATCCGGCCTCTCCTGAGAGTTGCCCAGGAAGCATTTTTGGCTGCTTCCCTTGTGGAGGATTCCACACTCTCGTCTGCCTGTGCAGGGGGAACTTCGTTTGCTCAGGACACAAAACAGAATATTCTAAATTAAGTCTGTTTGGAAAAATCAGTCTTCTGGCTTTGGGCTCCAAAGCTCTCAGGGGAAAGTGTGTGATGTGATGAAAGTCATTAGGATCTGAATCCCAACTTCACAAGGACCTTGAACAAATTCCTTCACATCTGAGCCCAGAGCTTCCATCTGTAAAAAAAGTAGTTGTGGTGCTATCTCACAGGGTTAGCATGCAGTTTAAATGGGGGAAAGTGGGTGTATAACTACATACAGGGACACATGTGTTAAAGGTTTGATATAGAAATGTGTGTTTTACATATACATAGTATGTACATGTATATGTGTGTGTGTGTGTGTGTGTGTGTGTGTGTGTGTGTGTGTGTGTGTATAATGCTTCAGTATGTATATGTGAAGCTTAACACGTCAGCTAGTCATGGTAAGAAATCAATAAATGCCAGCTGTTTGTCACACAGCCCCAGGGCTCCAAGCTTTGGGTCATGATGCTTACAACCTCCCAGGTTCAAGAGCCACCCTTTGACTCCTCATTGCCTTCCAGTGCTCAGTGTCCTGTGGTGTGGGAGTCATGCATAGATCTGTGCAGTGTTTAACCAACGAAGACCAACCCAGCCACTTGTGTCCCACCGATCTCAAGCCGGAAGAACACAAAACCTGCCACAACGTTTATAATTGTAAGTTGCTTGACTGACGCCTTCTTTGGAGAGCAAAGCCATGGAGAGCAAAGCGTCTCTGTTTGTCTATTTGTCTGTCCTCTTTAGAAATGTGGTAATTCTCTGTGTGTTGTATTGCATGGTGGATTCATGGCGGCGGGGCGGGGGTGGGGGATGGAGCTGCACTTTCATGCTCAAATTTTTGGAGGCCAGAGATTGATCTCAAGTGCCCTTCCTTCCACCTTACTGCTGAGACCAAGTTGTTCACTCAACCCAGAGCTCACTTGTTGACCAGGCTTCTTGCTCATGGATCCTCATTGTTCTCCTGTCTCCACCTCCCCAGTTCTGAAATTCCACAACGCACATTCACAGCCAGCTTTTTTGTGTGAGTTCTGGGGCATCCAACTCAAGTCTTCGTGTTTGCCTGGCAAGCACTGTACTGACTGGACTACCTCTGTCTCCTTGTCTCTCTTCTCCCCACCAATCTCCCTCTCTCTTTAATCTACCGCTTGGCCAGTTTGTGCAGACAGTGTGATGTATTCTGTTAGTAGATACTGAACATCTGAGATGACTGCACCCATTTCTATGATGTGTATTTCCTAGGTGAGCTACCCCAGAACTGCAAGGAGGTAAAAAGACTCAACAGCGCCAGTGTAGATGGAGAGTACTTCCTGATTGTTAGAGGGAAGCCCCTAAAGGTGAGTGTTGAAATCAGTCATTGTGTGCAGACTGTTTTCACGGTCATCTCTGCACCCATCACTCCTTCTGAGTGCCTCTGTTGGATTCTTCCTCACGTATCTTGTAGGTATTCTGTGCAGGGATGCATTCTGACTATCCCAAGGAGTACGTGACACTGGCCCATGGTGACTCAGAGAATTTCTCCGAAGTTTACGGGCACAGGTAAGAGGCTCAGTCCCAGAAGAACTCAATGCCTGGAAGCCCCTAGAGAAAACGTGCCCATTCTTACCACAGTGCTCTCTCCATTGCTTAGGCTGCACAACCCCACAGAATGTCCCTATAACGGGAGCCGACGAGATGACTGCCATTGCCGGAAGGATTACACAGCTGCTGGCTTTTCCAGTTTCCAGAAAATTCGAATCGACTTGACCACCATGCAGATCATAAGTAAGTTCAGGGAAGCATCCTGTGGAAGTGCATACCTCCCCTCCACTCGGGGGAAACAGGTCCCGTGAGCGGGTAGATATACCAGGGAGGTCACACAGGGTGACCACAGTCCAGCAGTGACAGCCCTGCCATATGCTTCACAGGTCAAGGCTTTGTCCTTTATGTTCAGGGCTGACTTCCAGTGCCTAGAGTGTGGCTAGCATAGATCAGGTCTCTGTCTGGTTGACATTGAGTGAGGGAAGGAAAGAGATAAGTATTTGCTCATGGAAGTTTCACCAATGCGTGTTGGGCCTTGGGGCAGCATCCTGGTAGGTGTCGCCTTGGGACGAGGACCTTGAGGATGTGAAGGGGTTAGCCACTGGGTGTCTCTACAGGGAAAGGAATAGAGCAGGAAAAAAGCTTCTGGAGGAGAAGGAACTGCAGCTAGGAAACAGTAGCAAAGATCTTTGTGAGACACATCCCCTCCAGACGGCTCTCCCTGGCACAGAGCACATGCACACATAGGCAGAAAACTAATTTTATCTGATCGTTGATTTATGGGAGAAAAATGGCTCCAGAATTCCCTTTCCTAACAAGCCTGCCCATGGCCTGATCTCACACTCTGGCCAGCACTCTGTTTCTGCTGGGCACATTAATCATTAGAGCTGGTAAAGACAGCTAAAATATCTAAACACGTTCTCTTGAACAGGGGAAGAACAGGAATAATGAAGAATTAAATTTTTTCTTATTAACATCGCACCCATAATATTACCCTGGTTTCCTCTTGAGTTAGATTTAAGTGTGATTTGTACGAAGATTTTTTTTATTTGCTGTCAGCTATACAGATTAGGGTTAGATGCACTAGTTCTGTGGTTTCTTTGTTGAGGCAAATGCCCCAGGTTTAGTTCCTCAGGGTGGGGCTCATGCCCCTGTCTCCCGAGCAACCTTGCCTTTAAACCCTAATCCACTGAGGACCTATGGGCGATTAAGTTGCAGTTAAGTTGCTAAGGGAGAGAGACACGTTTTCTTCAGTGGTGTGGCCATGGACAATTTGCCCTTTAAATAACCTCTCACCCATATTCCTGTAAGTGATTGTACTGAAACTTATTGGGTCGCACACGCACGAGAGATACGAAAGTGGGTGAAGTACCTGGGAAGAGGAAGGAGTTGCGTAGGCATGGGAGGGGAACAAGAGAAGGTTATGGGGTCAATGTGGTCAAAAGACGCAATGTGTGTGTGTGCACATGTGTATGTGAAGGGGCCATAACCCACGGTTATATATAATTGGTATGTGCTAATGGAAACTTGAAGAAGAAAAGACCCCAGCGAAGAGCCACTCAAGCGACCAAGGATGTCTTTGCTTAAAAACTGGAGTCCCAAATTTCTTTCTCATGAAAGCAGAGTTTGCTGTGGAAAGAGTTAGGCCGGCAGCAGTTCCTGGAAGGGCAGAAAGATCTTAAAAAAAAAAAAAAAAAAAAAACACAAACAAACCCACGGCGCCACCACAGCTACCACAGCCACCACAGCCACCACAGCCACCACAGCCACCACAGCCACCACAGCCACCACAGCCACCCCAGCCACCTCAGCCACCTCAGCCACCCCAGCCACCCCAGCCACCCCAGCCACCCCAGCCACCACAGCCACCACAGCCACCACAGCCACCCCAGCCACCCCAGCCACCACAGCCACCACAGCCACCCCAGCTACCACCTGCAGTTCACTGTTTATCCTCCAGTGCATCGTGGAGCTTCCAGGAGTGGCAACGGGTTAAAAAATAACTGTGGATCAACACTGTTTTTAGTGGCGTTTCTCCCCACTTTGAAACTGTAAGCTAGCCCCGAACTTGAGAAATTGCCATTAATAACTTCAAGATGTGTGTTCTAATTGTTCTACATTCTGGCAAGAATAGGGCCTAGGCCACAGGAGGACAGAGGAAACTTGGGGGATGGCCCCAAGTGGCTGGAAATACTTCCCTGGCTTCTTGCCCTGTCCTTAAGCCGGGCATGCGGGGTAACAGGAGGTTCACCCGTGCTCAATTACCGCACTTAAGTGATTCCTATTTATGTAGGAATCAATTCTAAGGTCACCTTAAACCTCTTTTTGGCTCCCATGCTCTGTGGAGACGGCAGTCGGTGCTGATAAAGGCCAGGGAAAGAAGCTCTCAGAACCACAAACGTGATGGGGAAAACACCAGTGCACATCTGGATCCATTTGCTCACTAATAATTTGAGTTATTTCTTTCTCTCCCATCCCTTCCTCCTCTACCTCCTCCTCCTCCTCCTCTTCTCCCT
>CABHPP010096661.1:0-22541 GCA_902168425.1 Peromyscus attwateri | reverse complement strand
TTCAGTATTTCCGGAAAATGATACATATGGAAATATATGAATACACTGAAACTGACAAGTCAAGTGTTTCTCAGTCTCAAAATTTTATAAAGAAAGTTCTGGAAGGTTTCCTGAAAATGCTCATTAAAACTAAATCATGTGAAATGCTGCGGGTCACCACAGATTCATGGGCTTCATTCTACTCTCTGCTGCCAAATGCATCTCCTCATTACAGACACAGAGTTGGGAAGATGTTGAAGACAACATTAGTCTTAATAAGGTCATTTATTTTATTCTAGATGGTGACAAGAGCTAGCATGACAAAGATAAGGAAAGAACAGAGAAAACATTGTGATTTGTGTAAATGACAAGAAAACATCAAGAAGCTCATTCTCCAGCTAAACTATAGAAATTTAAATATATCCTGCTTGTTAATGGTACCTATAGGAAAATCTCGTTTACCCATTACTCAAAAACTGGCAGTTTAAGAATATATTTCCAAAGGATTTATTCTCTGGGAACCTCTATTATCATGTGAAGCAATAATGAAAATCTTAGTCTTGGTTTCCTTTGTGCAGTCTGTGTCAGCAAAGATACAAAGCAAAAGGTGGTAGACCTGAATCTCTGGAGGTTTCTTCTGGTTACCACAGGTTTGCACTTTGCTTTTAACATGCATCAAAAAATGTTGAAATGAATGAATGAGTTGTTCTTTGTTCAGTGTACTTACGACATGTCAGCAAATAAAGAGACATGTTCTCTAATGGCCACAGTTTTCAAAAGGAAAATAGGATTACTAGCTTTCATTTACCAAATAAACACTCATTGAAAGCCTAATATGTGCCAAGTGCTCTGGTAAAGCCCTAGAATAAGAATTAAATGAGGTAGACACTGCAATCAAGGAAAGCAGATACTAAATAAACTAGAAAGTTGTAGGTATATAACAGTCTGCTTCAAATACCCCAGCCCAACTGGCTTAAAAAGCATAAAATATTTTCCATGGTTCTGAAATGCCAGCAGAGTCAGCTTGTGAAGATCTTCCCTCCTTGGTTTATAAATGGTAGCTTTTTTGCCATGTTCTTATATTATATCTCTGCATCTCTGTGAGTAACACGGGGTGAAGGGAGTCCTGTGGACTTCTCTTCCTATTCTCATAAGAATGCAAGCTCTATGGGTTATAGCCTCATTGTATGATGTCATTTTAACATTAACCCTAACCCTGAATCACAAAAAGCCTTACCTGCAAATTCATTTAAATGAGAGTTAGGGCTTCAAAATAATAATCTGGAAGGCAAAATGTTTCCTTAGTACATGATACAGAAAATTTGCTGTACAATATACTTTCATGGCATACCTAGGGGTGTAGTGTTCTAGAAGTTATTTAACCTCAGTTTGAAATAATTTAGCTTGGACAAGAATAAGAGGAGAGTAATTAAAGAAGCAATAGCAACATATACAATGATAAAATATGGCAGGACTAGAGAGCTGGTTAAGCAATGAAAAACACTAGTTGCACTTGTTGCTCCAGCAGAGGACCCAGATTTGATTCTCAGCACTCACATGGTGGCTCATAACCATTTGAGTCCAGTACCAGGAGATCCAAAGCCTTCTTCTGACCTTCACTGTTACCAGGCACATGCGTGAGATGCGTGTGTATGTATAAAATCTCCAAACAAAACACTAATACACATAAAATAATGAAATAAATAAACCTAAAAAGATATATGGCAAATTCAGAGAAATGGGATAACCTCAAAGTTGTTGGAACAGAGAGGGAAACCAAGTAGACAGGCAAAGGACAGAGCACATTAGAGTTCTCATTAGAGGGGCAAATTCTATCTCAAAAGTGATGGGAAGCCACTTCATGACTCTCAGAAAAATATGGCATAGCTATATAGAAGGGTTGTATATCGATACAACTCTTGGACATACATGCACTCACAGGACTAAATATCCTACTCCACAGATACTTGCTCATCCATGTTCATTCCTGTTTTGTTCAAAACATCTAGGGATTGGAAACAGACTAAATGTTCTTCAACTAATGAATGGATCACTGTAATGTACCATGTACACAATGGAATTCTCAACAACTGTAAAGAAAAATGAAATGTACAGGAAAATAGATGGAACCGAATAATATTATATGAAGTCAGTTAACCAGGTATTACAAAGATAAATACTTCCTGCTCTCTCTCATCTATAGACCTTAACTTCTAATTTTTATATACTTGTTTTTTATGCATGAGTGAAAGTAGAAGCAGACTTTAATGGAGGCTTGTGAGGTGGGTAATAGAACATGCATAATACAAATTAGAAGGAGCCTTACTAGCAGTGAAAGGACACAAGTACAGGATAGGGGTGGGAAGTTAGGTAAATGGAATAAGCATAAAGAGGTGAATCAGAGAAAACTAAATATGTATGAAAAGTCCATGAAGACACCCTTTCCTTTTATGCTAGTTAAAACATTAAAATATGAAGGTTTCACCCATGATTTTTCAATGTATATAGTCCTACATACTTAAAGTCCTAGAAAATCTTGGTAGATGGCCTCACTCTGCCAAGAACATACACATTCGACTTGCAATTGAAGTGTCTTTTTATGGGGGAAATGTGTAAAAGGAAGGGAAATGCTACAGTGGGCTTAATGCTTCCTTTCTCTTTTTTTTCTTATCGTACACGCATAACCATATTTAAATTTGACTTAATAGCATGGTAAATTGTACTATTAAATTAATATTTCTTAGACACTGGAGGGCTCTGCCCTAAATGGGACATATACACCACATTCACTCCCCAAACCTTAGGAATCTTCATTCACAGAAGAGGCAGCAGAAAAGATGTAAAAGCCATAGGTGGTAGACAACAAGGAAAACAGACACAGAGGGGCAGGTACACATATGAACTGATACTGATTGTGAGAGCATACACAAGGTCCCGACAAGCAGAATCCCAGCATAGAAGAGAGAAAGTAGGCACAAAATCCCTCCCCTAGCTAAATAGCTATTGACATTTGATAGCTGCTAGGAGAAGGAGACTTGGTTTTCTTTAATGATGTGACACCTGGCAGGTTAATCACATGGCAAGGAAGGCTCTACATCCAAGACTAACTGAGAAACACAAAATGGAATTATATGCGGAAGAAAAAAATCAAAAAGAAATCTCAAAGTTGACTGGAAAGGGATGAGAGGGTGATTAGGAAGTAGCTAGACAGGTGAATATGTTCGAAATGAATTAATAAAGTATTGATAATATTCTTAATGTAAGCCCATATGGTCCATTGTTATCAAATGTATTCCTTAAAACAATTCCATGATACAGGCACCTATTTTTTCTTTTACAGGTCACGAAACTAAAGCTTTGAAAACTGGTCCAAAATATGCCACAGATCATGAAATTGTAAGTAAAGGTGTGCTTCAAATTCTAGCAGGAAAAGCTACTCCACATTCTTCACTAGCAGACTGTTTGCCCTTACAACGGACAATCTAGTCTCAGCCCCATTAGCGCTACAAGCTGAGGTCTTGCAAAGAAGAAACCCAGTCCTTCTCTGTTCGTGTTGTTGCATTTGTATTTGCTGCCCCTGCAGGTTAGAGACGCAGTTAGCTGCTAGAAAGAATGCATAAATCCAAGGGTGTAACCTATTTCACCCTCACTGGAGAAGAGGGAGGGCAATGAGTTTTTCCATCAAATGTCTATCAATAGAGTCCTTCACCTTACAAAGCAGAAGGCCATCTGGTCCCATATTCCAGCTGCAGAACTGTTAAAAGAAAATAATAGGAGATAGGAAATTGTCTTCCAATGTTTAATTCAACTTACAGTACAGATTGAACCTTCTAATTTTCTTAACAGATATAATGGTAGTGGCAATTTATTAACAATTTGAATTTCATTAAAAACTTTGATAATGTATTATATTAAGGTTATATTAGCTAGAGCACACACAAACTATAATCTAGCATCAAAAATACATTTTAATGGCCTTATTGTGAGCATAGATGTTTCAAAGTGCCAAGTCATTTGATAAAAAGCCTGATTACAGTCAAATTAGAATAAAGAATAATGGCCTTATTCAAGTATCTATTGTTTTAAAAACCCTGGTGAGTCTTCACTTCTCTGAAATCAGACGGAAAGTTTTGTAAGATTTAGAGTTTGAAGAAATAAATAAATAAATTCAACCCTAATGTGGCCAATCTGAGAAAATAATGGGAAAAGATACATTTTCAGCAGATCAGGGATAAATCAATGACTTACTACAGTTGCCATATGATAGTGGGAAAGCTTGTTTGGACATAATGTCACATAAACACAGGCTAAAAGATGGCTTAGTCATGTAAGTATGAGGACGGTAGAGCAGATCAATAGCACCCACATAAAAACCTGGTACAGTTTCATGCATCTCTAACCCCAAGGCTGCAAGGGTAGAGACAGAGGAGTCCCCGGCATGCAATGGTCACTAAGTCTAGCAAGTCAGAGGGTTTAATGAAGACACCCTATGTAAAAAAATAAGAGGAAGAAATGTTAAGGATAACTGACTTCAACCTGTGACCTCAACTTGCATATGTACACACATGAACACACATACACTCACATATATCATAGTCTGAGAATAGATGTGGGAGTAAAGTGAGGATTTGTTTACAGTAAATGAGACATTAAAGGAAGGATGAGCTGGGGTACATTTTTCCTGTTGACACAATAAATGAACAGATGCTGAAAATGTAAGGGCCTCTGCTCCTGTGAAAATGATCCTTTATTTTCAGACACTAGCAATTATTAAACCTGAAGCCTGCTATGGGTAACTAATGAGGGCAAAGCTAAGCCGAGGAGATGGCTCAGTGGGTAAAGTCCTTGATGAGCAAACAGTAGGACCACCCCCCCACACACATACACACATAAAATGCAGACCAGTGTTGAGGGCAGTCTTCAGATCCCAGGAGCTTGCTAAAGAGCAAGCCTCGCCTTAACTGGTTAGTTCCAGGCCAAGGAAAAGACACCAAAGTTTGTCTGTCCTCTAGCTTCCATATGCACACATACATGCAAGCAAAAATAGAGATGAAAACTAGTGAACATTAGACATGCATTGAAGCATATGTCTATTAATTACAGCACTTGGGAAGCCGAGCATGGAAATCAGGCGTTCAAGGCAAATATCAGGCACATAAAATGTTTGAGACCTGCCTGATTTACACGATGCCTTGTCTTTAAATACAAATAAAACTGATCAGAGCACTTTAATTACAGAAGCTCTAAGGAGACAGCTTCAATATAAACAGCAATATGATAAATAAGTGCATAGGTTTTCCAATCTAACAAAATCTGGCTTAAGACCATTTCCTAGTCTATAAAATAGGTCAAAACCTTATTAACCTTATATGATAGTTGTGAGGATTAGGTAATGTTCAGAACCAGGTACATAATCAGCACTTATCTTTGAAGGTATCAGAAGCACTCTAGCAAATGTTCACAGGTATAGACCTTCTTGTTTTCATACTGATAAGCTTTTAAGAGGGTTAGAAGCATACAAGCGGTACCTAGACATGCTCTTATGTTACTGTGGTTGCTTTTAGCTCCCAACACTGGCTTTCAGGTGTGTATAACATTCTGAGGGGCTCCTGGATATTTATATACTGCCTTTGTCCAAAATAGACTTAGAGGTATCTTATGATAAGTTAGCTTTAGAGTCTATCTTTATTTGTTACCTTACCAGAAGGCTGAAGTTTGTCATTTACTCTGTGTGCCACAAATACATAATTTGTTGGTGCATCAGTTACCTTTTCTTAAATGTGAATGGTAATAATAGGATGTTAGCATTGTGAGTATGAAATTAACTAGTCCATGTCAAGTCCCAGAAGCAAACAGTAAATAAAAATTAATTATTTGCATTTCTTTCATCTGTTCTCTTAAAAATTCATGGATCTGGAAATATGGTGCAGGGAATTGGACCATTTGCTAGTTCTTTAGAGGACCTAAGTTCAGATCCTAGCACCCAAATCAGGCTGTTCACAACACCCTATAACCCTAACTCCAAGGTATGCAACTCCGCTTCTGGTCTCCACAGCATCTTGATTCACATGTACATATACATACATACATACATACATACATACATACATATACAACCGAATAAAAACAAAAATAAATTTTTAAAAATGTGCTAAAGCATACTTAGATGTAGTAGATGAAATACATATCAACTCAAGTACAGTAATGACTTCAAACTGTGAGCATAATTTCTTTAAGGGGGCAAATAGTTGGGCAGGTGGCACAAGCCGCTACACCTAGCACTTGGGAGGCAGAGGCAGGAGGGTCTCTGAGTTGGAGGCCAGCCTGGTCTACACAGTTCCAGGACATCCAGGGCTACACAGAGAAACCCTGCCTCAATTAGTTTATTTCAAGAGCTGTAAATTAGGTAAAATAAAAATGACTACCAGAAGACATGTTTCAAACTGCTCCCCTCTCTTGACTTGTACCTTTAACCACATTTTCAGAAAATTTAGTTCATCAGATAACTAGAAATATATTCACTGTGTATTATAAAACCACACAGTGTCAGGCAGTGGTGGTGCATGTCTTTAATCCCAGCACTCAGGAGGCAAAGATAGGCAGATCTCTGAGTTCGAGGCCAGCCTGGACTACAGAGCGAGTTCCAGGACAGCCAGGACTACACAGAGAAACCCTGTATCCAAAGAAAAAAACACAACACTACAACACTACACCAATGTGTCCCTGTCATTTAAAACAAATATCAAAATTTATTCTGCAGCTAAAGGACTACATAAATGACTTAACACAGGGCTGTCCTAAAGGTACAAAATAGAACAGAGTCCAATATTTACAAATTTCCTAAATTACTTGAATGTGGGTGACATTAAGCAGGAAAGACTACTAACTCAGAAATCTTTCATTCTAGTTGAAATAATTCCGGTATAATATTTAATTTTAATACTTTGGATAAAATACTGAAGATATTAATTTAGGATCATACAAGTCTATACTAAAGCTTTGAAATATCCACAACTGCATGTTTCCATATGAGTCTTGTGGCAGTTGCTATGCTTTGTTAGTCCTGGCTCTGTTACCTGAATATCTTTCCATTTATTTCTTCAATACATTTATAGAAATTTAGGTGCTTAAATTTTAAGATCCATAGTTATTGAACAAAAACCACAACAATGTAACTTTATGAGACAATGCTCATTTAAGGTTTTCCACTACCAAGGATCATCTTCATTAAGATTTATTTATTTCATTTTGTGATTATGACTGTTTTGTTCACATATATATCTATGTACCAGACCCATGGCTGATGTCCATGAAGATCAGAAAAGAGCATCAGTTGAGACCTGCTAAGTAGGTGCTGGGAATCAAACCAGGTTCTCTGCAAAAAGAAATGCTCCTAACTGCTGATGCATTTCTCTGTTTTACTTTGTGAATAGGAGGTACATGTACCACACTTCATATGTAGAGGTAAGTTCTCCCATTCTACTATGAGGATTCCAGGGATTCCACTCAGATCATCAGGTTCTTACCACCAACTGAGGCATTTCACCAGCCCAATGATGTCCTTTTTGTGTGACATAGGGAACATTTGTGGCTATGTGTAAGAATCTCAACATTTCTTTTTCATTGTTTGTTTGGTGGCACTGGTGCAATTCTTTTTTTTTTCTTTTATTCTCTCATATATTACATCCTGACCACAGTTTCCTCTCCCTCCACTCTTCCCAGTCCCCCCATCTCCCCTCTCCTCCCATTCCCTTCAAAAAAAAAAAAAGAGCAGTCCTCCCAGTGAACATGGCCTATGAAGTTACAATAAGACTAGGCATAAACCCTCATAGGAAGGCAAGACTAGGGAATTCAAGATACATACTGAATTTAGCTGTGTCTCTCTCAAGAATTTTGACAAATATTAGCTGTAAATATATGGTTAAGAGTCATTAATGTAGGACCGACTGGTTTTTAGTAGAGCAATTGTCTAGCATATACAGTTCTCTGGATCCAACTCCCAACATGACACACATAAAGTATTAGATACAAACAATGTTAGCTTAATCTAAACCTACGTTGGAAAGTGATGGATCATGGTAGAAGAAAAAGTAAAAGTTCTACACTTCTAAGCATAAATTTTCACAAAGAATAATACACATATACTCAGCTAAACATACATCATAAATAATAAAACAATAATTAATGAAATGTAATAAAAACCAAGAAATTTTTGAGAAAATAATAGACATTCTTTTTGGATATGTGGCTGAACACACAAAAATTATGTAAAATCCCCAAGTGAAAAATATAAAGATAACTTGAAACCACAATTAACTGAAATTGGAAACTTCTATAACATAATATGTACTATGAAACAACAGGCAACAAGATTATGGCACTAGCAAATAGGAACTGGGAACGGAAACAGATTAATAAATCTAGAATACTGTCTCAGTTACTATTCTATTGCTGCAAGGAGACACCATTTAATTGGGTGCTTGCTTAAACTTTCAGAGAGTTAGTCCTTGATCATCATGATGAGGAACATGGTACTGGAACAATAGCTAAGAACTTACATCCTGATATACAGGCAGCAAGTAGAGAAAAAGAGATGGGGCCTATTGGTGTGGGCTTTTGAAATTTCAAGGCTCACCCTCAGTGAAACACCTTCTCCAACAAGGCCAAACCTCTTCATCCTTCCCAAACAGCTCCACTAACTGGGAACAAAGCATTCAAACATATGAGCCTCTAGATGCTAGTCTCACTCAACCACCACAAATACTTAAAGTATTTTTTTTTCCAGTGAAGAAGTAGTCCAGCAAACAGACACCATATAATATCTATCCATCAAACCTTAGGATATCATTTTGGAAAAAAAAATTTCCTTTTATAGTTGTTAGTTCTGAAATCCCAAAAGCTAGGAAATGAACAATTATTTCTAAGTTTATAGTACTAGAGAAGAAAGTAAACACAAATCATTAATACATGGATATATTTCCATCTATTCTGATTATACCCAGAAAACCCAAACCAAATATGAACAAAATTTAATGAAATAAAATATAAAATAAATTTCTCAGCAGTCAAGGCACACACCTTTAATCCCAGCACTTGGGATGCAGAGGCAGGAGGATTTCTGATTTCAAGGCCAGCCTGGTCCACAGAACAAGTTTCAGGACAGCCAGAGGTACAGAGAAACTTTGTCTCAAAAAAATACTGTCTGAAGCATTCAAAGGCCCCCCTAATGCCATGTGACTCAGGCAGGTTAAAGACACCCACAGGACAGCCTGGGTCCTCATGGTCCAGGCTGCCTAAAGCATCCACACGCCCACCTAGTGGTGAAATGGAAGAGAAAGAGAGGCAGAATGGTTTATGTGCTGTGGTAATAGGGCAGTTCTGAAGAAGCAAGGGCTGTGAGAAATGGGCTCATGTTGGCAGCCTGCTTGCCACCTAGGACCAGGGTGACTTCTGGGCCTGGGTTGCTGCCTATGGGCATGTTGGGATCTGTAACAGCTGGGGTCTGTGTTGACATCATGACCCATGTTGCCATCTGTGGCCATTTCAGTGTACAAGGTTCGTGCTACCACCAGGGCTATGCTGATCTGAGTGAACTACGTCATGATGACATCCAGGCCTGGGCTGCTTCCAGGGGCCATGTCCTGGTCCATGGCCCTACCTCAGCCAGGGTCTGGGTTGATATCCATGGCTCCTATTACCACTGAAGGCCATGCAACTATGCCGGGTATAAGCCATCACCTGAGGCCAGGTTGGGATCTGAGGGTCATGCTGCAGCCAGAGCCAAAGAGATCTGAGTGACCTGCACTGCCACTGCCTGGGATGCATGTCTGGGTCCATGGTCCTACCACACACAGGGTCTATCTTCTGTGGCCTATGGTTCCACCAAAGGAAACACTGATGCCCAGGGTCTAGGCCACAACCTTGGTCATGTTGGCACCTGAGGCCACACCAATTTGAGTGTTGTCTGAACCAGGGCTACTGCTGAGGGCCATGTCTGGATCCTTGGCCCTAACACAGTCAGGATCTGTGTTGACATCTGTAGCTGATGATATCATCAAAGGCAATGCCAATGCCAGGGGTCTGGGCTTCCACCTGGGGCCATGGTGACATCTAAGCTGGGGTTGCTACCAAAGACCATGTCTGGGTCGATGGTCCTTCCACTACCAGGGTCTGTGTTGATATCCATGGCCCACAGTACCACCAAAGGCTACATGGATACCCCGGGTCTGGGCTGCAACCTGTGGCCATGTTGGTGTCTGAGGGCCACCAGGGCCATGCCAATCTGGGTGGCCTTCACAGCCACATGGGGTCATGGTGTTGTTCTTGCCTGGGCTACTGCTGTGGGTCCATGGCCCAACAGCAGCCATAGTCTGAGCTGATGTCCATGGCTCGTGTTACCACAGGGGGTCATAGGAACCATGTGTGTTGAAATCTGAGGGCTGTGTGTATCACATAGATATACTCAGTCACACACACATATACATAAAATAATATAGATTAAAGAATATTTTAAAGACCTTCATACATCATAATTTTCATAAATAGAAATACTTTAGAATGGGTTATAATGCAATTTATAAAACAGCATATTGGAGGTCACTGACAAGTAAAGGGTCAATATAAACAGAATAAGATTTCTTGGCCGTAAATGGGACATAGATATCACACCCCTATTTCTAAGACAGAGGGATCGTCTCAAAGAGGGTACAAAACCAAAAGGAAGTAGATAACTTCAAGGAAACTGTTTTTTTTTTCAGATTCAACAGGGTGGATGTACATATAAACTCACAGCAATTTTGACACCATGAACAAGATTTGTACAAACTACAGCAAAACAAAAACCTAGCATAGAGTGCTGTGGGATGTTCTGTATGGCAAATGTGTTGCTCTAATTGGTTAACAAATAAAACACTGATTGGGAGACTGAGGAAGATGGCGGCTGCTGCCGGTGGGCTGTGAGCGAGAGCAAAATTGGATGATGAACTGATGTGGAAATAAGAGGAACAGGCCCACAAAGAAATACGTCAAAAAAGGTATACAGAAAAAGAGAAAGATAAAAAACTCAGAGACAAAAGATTGATGGATTAATTTAAGTTAAGAAAAGCTGGCTAGAGCATCAAAGTTTCTCTGCCTTCCTCGGGAATCCACAGTTTGGATCAATCCTTCCCTCGTGGTCTTCCTAGGCCTGCGGGTGAGCGGATCGCCGGGAGCGCGGTGCGAGCAACCGGCGTGGTCGTAGCCTGCACAAGGAAGGAGCAGCGCTGGGACTCCCTGGGTGACCGTTCCGGGCTCGACAGAGCTGGGTGAACGCAAGAAGAGGAGCTACAAGATCCAGGGACGCCCGAACCCGCACAGTGGATGTTAATCACCTTGCTGATTGCTTCTCAATTGGGAACTAGTGGAGAGCTCAGCACGGGGCAGGACCTGAGCTCCGAGGCAGGGATCAATGCAGCTGTGACTACAGAGGCAATGAGGGAGGACTCCGTGGTGCTCCCCGGAATCTGAAGGATCGAGGAGCCAGAGAAGGAGAAGGACATCAGGGGCCAGCCACCCAGCTATACAGCAAGCCACGGAATAAGAGGTGTCTTTGGATCCTGTATTTCAAGAAGCTCTCAAAAGAACTTATCAAGACCACACAACCACCGAGCCAGAGCACCAGAATCATAAGTATACACCTCACCGATTGAGAACAGGGGTGGTCAGCTTGCCCAGGGAACCAGATTTTTAGTTTCTCATTTCCTGGTGCTTGAAGTTTCTCATTTCTGAGGCTTGGAGGTGTAAGCCTGAAGGGTTAGGGTCTCACACCATCTGCACTGAGCAGAGAAAGAGATGAGTAGACGCCAACGAAAAAATACAGGCAACAATATAAAGACTTATATGACAACAACAGAACCTACCGACCCTACAATTGCAAGTCCTGAACATACTAAGGCAGAAGAAACAGAAGAAATCAATCTTAAAAATGATGTTAAGAAGATGATAGAGGCTCTTAAAGAAGAAATAAAAAATACCCTTAAAGAGGAAATAAAAAATTTCTTCAAAGAGGAAACGAAAATTTCCATTAAAGAGGAAATAAAAAATTCCCTTAAAGAGGAAATGAAAATCTCCATTAAAGAGGAAATGAAAAACTTCCTTAAAGAGGAAATAAAAAATTCCCTTAAAGAAATGAAAGAAAAAACAAACAAAAAATTGGAAGAAAGCAAAGAAAGCCTAGAAAAAATAATTAAACAGATGAAAGAAGCATTCCGAGATCTGAAAAAAGAAATTGAGACAACAAAGAAAACACAAGCTGAGGGAATGCTGGGAATAGAAACCCTGACTAAACAAACAGGAACTACAGAAAGAAGCATAACCAACCGAATACAAGAGATGGAACAGAGAATCTCTGACACTGAAGACACAATAGAGAAAATAGATTCGTCAGTCAAAGAAAACACTAAAGATAAAAAAGTCGTAACACAAAACATCCAAAAAATCTGGGACACCATGAAAAGACCAAACCTAAGAATAATGGGGATAGAAGAAGGAGAAGAATACCAACTCAAAGGCATAGAAAATATATTCAACAAAATCATAGAAGAAAATTTTCCTAACCTAAAGAAAGAAATACCTATGAAGATACAAGAAGCTTACAGAACACCAAATAGGCTGGACCCAAAAAGAAAGTCCTCTCGCCACATAATAATCAAGACATTAAACATACAGATCAAAGAAAAAATATCAAGAGCTGCAAAGGAGAAAGACCAAGTAACATATAAAGGCAAACCTATCAGAATAACATCAGACTTTTCAATAGAGACTATGAAAGCTAGGAGGTCCTGGACAAATGTTATGCAGACACTAAGAGACCATGGATGCCAACCTAGACTATTATACCCAGCAAAACTCGCAATCACCATAGGCGGAGTAAACAAAAAATTCCATGATAAAACCAGATTTAATCAATACCTATCCACAAACCCAGCCTTACAGAAAGCACTAGAAGGAAAAATCCAATCTAAAGAAGCTAAACACACCCATGAAAACTCAGGCAATAGATAAACCCACACCAACATCTGAAGAAATAGAAGGGACAAATTCCTCCCCAGAAAATGCATGACCTGTGAAAGCTGCTAAGAGTTTGAGGCAGATCTGGGGAGAAAGAAAGCCCCTACCTCCAAAGGCAGCTAGCAGAGGAGCAGAGCAGCCTGGGATGTCTGGGGGTCTGCATCTGGGGGGAAGGGACCGTGCAGGGTGAGAGTGGAATCAGTGGGAGAGGGGTTTCTCTGAAGGAGCTGTGGAAGGGCTGTTGTGGGTGTTGACTATAAGCTCTAAACTTTAGAAATGATGTACGTACTTTCTGTCTAGTTAAGAGAATCTTTCTAATAGAGATAGTGATGATAATTAAGAGTAAGAAGTAGAAAAAGATGAAAATAAGATATATGAGTTTGTAAAAATTCTGTCTTGTTAGATCTGTGTTAAGAAATCTTTAGGTGTTTACTAAGTTAAATATATGCTAATGGTAGCCCTATATAAGTTTGTAAAATAGATCCATAGAGTTCCTTTAAAAATATAAGCTTGCAAGAAGAATCTAAGGTAGTCCTAAAACATACAGTAATAAGCTTGTAAGAGGTAAAGATACTAGTTGTAAATGTAAGTTTAAATAAGAATTAAGAAGATGGAATGGATATAAGAAGTATATAAGAAGTAATAAGAAATATATCTGCTAAAGTAGTTCCCCACAGCTGAGATCTGTCGAAAATCAATGCAATACAGATGGAAATGGGGGGTGGGCTGGGGGGAGGGGGCGGGACGGGAGGGAGGAGAACGGGGGAATCTATGGCTGATGTGTAAAGTTGAATTATATTGTAAAATAAAATAAAATAAAATAATTTAAAAAATAAAATAAAATAAAACACTGATTGGCCAGTAGCCAGGCAGGAAGTATAGGTGGTACTAACAGAGAGGAGAACTGAGGGAACAGGAAGGCAGGAGGAGACGCTGCCAGCCACCACCATGAGTACCAACATGTAAGATACTAGTAAGCCACGAGCCATGTGGCAAGGTATAGATTTATAGAAATGGGTTAATTTAAAATGTAAGAACTAGATAGCTAGAAGCTAGAAGCCCGAGCCATTAGGCCAAACAGTTTATAAGTAATATAAGCTTCTGAGTGATTATTTTATATGTGGGTTGTGGGACTGTGGGGGCTTGGTGGGACCTGGAGAGAAGCTCTCCAGCTACAATAGAGAGAAGGATGGAGGTGAGCACAAAACCTCACTCCTAGCTGAGGAGGTACTCGAATGCAATAGCAGCTAGGAGACCGAGAATCATTTCCCTTTAGTGATATAAACCCTAGTAAGTCAACTACAATGCAGAGCAGGCTCCACTCCCAAGAGTAGTTAGGCAACACAAACTGGACGCAATGGGACAAAAAAGAACAAATCTCGAAGTTGGATGGGTAGGGAGGATATAGGGAGAAAATAGGAGGAGGAGTTTGGGGAGGGAGATGAATATCATTGAAACTTTCAAAGAATTGGTAAAAATCATTTTTGAAAAAGAGTAAATGCAATGCAATTCATAAAGCAGCACACTGGAGGCAGCTGAAGAACAGAACACAGGAGGCAGCAGGCAACCACCAAGACCAGGAAATGTGATCGAGCAGTCAAGAAATGTAAATGGCAACCATAGAAGGTCCAATCTACTTAGAGCTAAAATTTAGAAAAGGACAGAGAAATCATTGTGTGTATAGTGAGATAGGGAGGAAGCATAATTTAAAGAGATTATGACATAAGAAAGTAAAACATATATATATTATATATATATATACATATATGCAGTCTAGTGACACTGTATAATAGCAAAGACTTTAAGTGTACAAGGAGAAAAGAATTTATAAGAGAATAAATTCAGAATCTTTATACTAGCAGATGGCAAATGCCAGTGGCAAAATAACCCCACAGGTATGAGAGCATATAACTGTCTATATAGAAATTATTATTTAAAACTGAAGGGGAAATGCCAGCAATAGGCATCCTAAGGGAATACATGAAAGATGTATTATATAAGGAAGGAAACTAAATACAGAGGTATAAGTTAAGATGTAAAAGAAAACAGAAGAAAAAACTATTACGTATGCTTATATATTTTGAAAGAATTAGTGCCTGAATGTTTGAATTTTCAGCGAGAACATAACATGAAATTATTAAAATAAAACATAAGAAGTCCTCATGATTTTCATAAATAAAAACTAATTAACTCTAGAATTGATTACATGCAGTGAAAAAATTTTTTAAAAAATCTAAGATTTCAAATTTAGAATAAATAACTTAAAAATATAAAATTTCAAATTCAGAAGTAATAAATAACTGAAATCAGTAACCTAAACTTAAAACAAAGCAAGAAAAAAAGTACAAACAGAATAGATGGGGCAATCAAAAATACATGAAAAGATATAACTAGACACCAATTAAATAGGGACGTGGGGGCCAGATTGGAGATTCAGTCTTCCAGAGGAGCCAGGTTTAGTTCCTAGCACCCACCTAGTGGCTCACAAATCTACAGTTCCAGGGAATCCATCATCCTATTCTGGCTCCCATACACATGTGGTGCACAGACATACATACAGATATATGTGCATGCATATAAATTTAATAATTAGATAGCTATTCACTACTGAGAACAGGAAAAGTATATATCTGCATATACACATGCAGCTATAGATATATAAGTAAAATATTTTAAAAGGATGCAGAAAGGTTAAAAGTGGGAGAATGTAAAAGGTGTTAATGATGAACAAGTAAAAAAAACTAATGTATAAGACAATTATAGTTAACGTATTTAAGCATTTTACTAAATGAATATTCTTCCTACCACAAAACATCTATACTAATGAATACATTAATTTTCTTCACTACATTAACCTTTTTATTATCTATGTATCTGATAACATTTATATATTTTTAAATATCCAAACAAAAATTTATATTGGACAAAAGCTTAATGACATTATTTCAAAATACACAAAAGAGAATTAACAAAATGAGTAAAAGCAATTATGAAATCTATCATTAATTAAACAAAAAATTAATAAGTCTGAATTAGTCTGTAACACCTATTTTTAAGGGTCTTATCATAAAAACTCAGTGTAGATATTGGGGTAAATGCTGAAAGATCAGAAAGACAAAGGAATAAGCCACTGCCACCTCTTACCTCTATGACTCCTCAGCCTGAAAAAGCCTTTAGTTTCTGTCTCCTCATGCCTTATATACCTTTCTCTGCCCAGCCATATTACCTCCTTTTTACTGCTGGGATTAAAGGCGTGTGACTTCCCAAATAATGGTAGCAGAGGCATGAGAACTCATAAAGGCGTGTGATTATCAAGTACTGGGATTAAAGGTGTGTGCCACCACTGCCTAGCTCTGTTTCTCTTCTAGACTGAGTCAATCTCATGTAGTCCAGGGTGGCTTTGAACTCACAGAGATTTAGATTTCTGCCTCCTAAGTGCTAGCATTAAAGGTGTGCGCCATAACTGTCTGGCATCTATGTTTAATCTAGTGGCTTGTTTTGTCCTCAAGCAAATTTTATTAGGGTACACAATATATCACTACATTAGTCAGCATAATTTTGTATTTTAATTTAAAGGATGGAGACCATGCATATACATTTTTAATCTTCTACGCATTTCTATTGTTGTGATGAAACACCATGACCAAAAGCAAGTTTAGGAGGAAAGGGTTTATTGAAGATGTATAACTTAAGTTGATCAAATGGGCCTTATCTATTTTGGAGAGGTACACAGTGTATTATTTTTTTTTTTCTGTCTCTTAGACAATTTTAAGGAAGGAAAGGTTGATTTTGACTCACAATCAAAGGATATAATCTGTCATGGTGAAGTCATGGTGGCAGGAGCTTGATGCTGCTGGTCACATTGCAACTGCCGTCCAGAAGCCGAGAGCCAATTTCCTTTCTCTTTTTTACTCTCCTTTCTCCTTTTCATTCTTTTCGCACCTTCTCACCTCAATTAACCTAGATGACCCCTCATAGGAATGCTTAGAGGCTTCTCGCCTACGTGAATCTGGATCTTGTCAAGGGGACAGTGTTGACCATCACACATGGCACCACACTCTTTTGGACAGTGTTCATTTGGAATTCTCTCTGCACACACGTTAAACATAATAGAATACTAATAATTAGTCAAATAAGGTCATTCAAAGATGCCATATCAAATAGGTCATGTGCTTCACCGTAGTAAAAATAAAATAGTTTTAAATTCAATTCACTTTTAAATTGAAAAGCTTATCTTCAATACTGTCTTAAAATGGAAGGGAAATGGAAATTACAAAATAAATATAAAGAAAACAGATGTTAAAATTTTATATTACTCCAAACTGTTCACTTCAGGGAAAGCGGTAGTGAAATAAAATTTTAGCTTACTTTACATATGCAGGAACTTTGAAGATTTATTCAAAATATATATTTTAATAAACTTAAACATAAAATGGGATAAATCCAATAAAAGTTGAAGGGAAAGGTACATTTTAGAAGCAAGTTTGTGGAATATAAAAGACAATTAAGGGCTGGAGAGATGGCTCAGTGGTTAAGAGTACTGGCTGCTCTTCCAGAACACCTGGGTTCAATTCCCAGCACCCACATGGCAACTCACAACTGGCTATAACTACAGTTCCAGGGGATCCAACACCATCACACATACAAAACATCAGTGCATATAAAATTAAAAAATGAAATTTAAAAATCTATTCAAAAAAGACAATGAAAAGCATCAGCATGGCAAACAAGACTAGCGAAACTGACAAAGTTCTACCAATATTAAGAGAGAAGCATGACTACACATGAATATGATTTAATTTCCCAAGATATGTTTACATAATTAAATAAGCAATTTATATACTGAAATTGATACAGGGAAAAATAAAAAAAACTTAGAAATATCTCTGCCTTAGTGTTTCTGTTGTTGTGATGAAACACCATGACCAAAAGGAAGTTGAGGAGGAATAGATTTATATGTTTTACACTTCCTCATTATAGTCCATCATTTAAAGCAATCAGGACAAGAATTCAAACAGGGCAGGAATCTGGAGGCAGGAACTGATACAGAGGCCATGGAGGGGTGTTGCTTACTGGCTTGCTCCCTATGGCTTGCTCAGCCTGCTTTCTTAAAGACCCCAGGACCACCAGCCCATTGATGGCACCAACCAAAATGGGCCAGGTTCTCCCCAACCAATCACTAATTAAGAAAATACTCCACAGGCTTGCCTACAATCTTGCCTCCCCAATCTTATGGAGGAATTATCTAAATTGAGGTTTCCTCTTGTCAGATGACTATCATTTGTGTGATTAGATGCATAGTCCTCATGTTAAAGCTGGGCACAGGATAGATAGCTCAGTGATCTTAGCACTGAAGGCACCAACACAGGAGGACCCCTGGAGCTTAGCCTAACTAATGAAATGTAGGTTCAGTGAAAGGCTCTGTCTCAAAAACAAGAACAAAGCCGGGCGTGTCGTAGTGCATGCCTTTAATCCCAGCACTCAGGAGGCCAGGCAGGTCTACAGAGCAAGTACCAGGACAGGCTCCAAAGCTACACAGAGAAACCCTGTCTCAAAAAAACAAACAAAATAAATAAATATCCCACAAACCAAACAAACAAACAAACAAGGTGTGCAGCAATTGAGGAAGGTACCCAACATCAACCTCCTTAGTGTTCTGCTTTAAATGCAACACAAAAGCTGCTCATATTACTCCTTGATGTCCTTCAAATGGATTCTCTTTCCTTCATGATTGTTCCTTATTACATAACATTTAAACAAAATGTTATCTCGACTTGAATGCACCTGAATGCTTCACGGGTTGTTTTTTATTTGTTTGTTTGTTTGGTTGGTTGGTTGATTTTTTTGTTGTTATATTTTTGGTTTTTGATTATTTTTTTGACAACACTGAGAATTAAAGTCAGGGCTTTATGAATGCCAGGCAACCCTTCTTCACAAATAGGAACTGATACATTTTCCATAACAACGCTAGTAAATGAAAATGATTGTCTGTGCTTTCAGTGAGGACATGGAGGCACAACAGCATAAAACAGCTTAATCAATTTTACAGAACTGAGACGGGAACAGAGGCAGTCAGCTTATCTCTAATAGTCCTCTGTTATGCAACTGGGGTAATCTTCCAACAATGTAAAACCCATCATAAAATTCCACTAACAAAATACTCTTAATGTTTTAAATTTATGTATTTGTGTGTGACTGCTTGTCTGGATGTACACCATGTGCATGGAGACTTCCAATAAGGCCAGAAGAAAGTATCAGAATGCCTGCAAACTGAGTTACAGAAAGAACAGCAAGTGCTTTTAACCACTGAGCATCTCCACAGCCCTCTACAAATATTCTTTATTTGATTACTAATCCTTAGTAAATTTAGTAAAAAAAAAAAAAAAAACAAAAAACTCAAAGCCCATATAATAACCAACAAAGTGTTGCAAACTCTGATTCCTACCTATCTCTCCTGTATCATATCCTATATTCTAGTTGCACAGACTTGGTCCCTCTGCTGTGGCTGTCACAAATGCTAATTCTTTTGCTCCTCTTTCCACCTGATTAGGTGTAATTCATGAGTCATGTATCAGTTCAAGCATCACTGCTTCACAAAAGTTATCTCTGATCCCTGTTACACATCATAGAATTTGGCACAGCTATAAGTTTGCCTTTTGTCTGCTTTTATTATTTATGATCATCTTTTCCATTAGACTGTGATAGAGGACTAAGATCATGGTTTTTATTTTCTTGTGACTGTATCATCAGAACTTAGCACAGAACTTGATTCAATATGATGTGTCTACTAAAAAAGTATTTGAGGGACAGCAATAAGGAGGGAAGGGAGGAAGACGAATGGGAAGGAGAAATAAGAAGGAAAAACTGAAGGAAGGAAGGAAGGAAGAGTAATGAGGCATGGAAGTAGGGGAAAGAAAGAATCCTTAAATCCAAGTTTCTCTGACACCAGAGACTGCTAAATAGTTTCCTATGATGTAAAATGGAAATTTAATATGATATGAATAGCTCCATTCAAAAGGTCATGAAATATGTATTGAGTATCTGTGATGTGGCAAATACTGTACAAAGGCAAATGGTGGTATGTGCATGTGCTTGCATATATAAATGTGTCTGGGTCTATGTGTACACTTTATGAATAGATTATTATCAATAATCGCTGGATATTAGAGTTGCAGATTTTTGACAATATTTTGCAATAGAGAAAACAATGATGCTCTAATAAAATATATAGCCTAAATAATTGATGCACTCTATAGAACAAGAAAGTGATTCATGTAGATTTCACAGTCTCTTTACTCAATATTTTCTGCTATTGCTTCTGGGACAAAGAGCAGTAATATTTCATCAGTTCTGAGGAAAGGATTTTCAAAGGAGATGTTAAAAACCATTTCTGAACTCTTTATGTTTTTTTTTTTTTGAGAGATAATACAGATATGGCTCTCTAGTCTCAGGGCACTGGAAGCTGTATTTCCTGATCATGGAAGTCTCCAAGTTAACTTTGGGTCATCTAAAATGCTTTTCTTCACCATTTAAAGGAAAAAGTATAAAACATCACACAGAGAATTCACATGTATCTTTTACCTACCTTCTTCCACAATCAAAGGGTATTTATGAAAATAATGGAATTAACATGGATAGGATATTATCAATTGTAGACTTTCTTCAACTTACATTTTCCTTTCATCCCTTTCTCTGTATCAAGATCTGAGCCAGGGTGCCACACTTCATTGAGTTAGTATATCTTCATGACCTTTTGTAATCTGTGTTAGTTACTTGGTCCTTTGTCTTTATGGCTTTGACACTTTTGGAAAGTCAAGATATGACCATACAAAAACTCATTTCTGCCCTGCCTGACGTGCTCCCATCTTCAGAATAAAATTATGAATTTCTGAGGTGCAACATGTCAGAAAGATCATAATATTACCTTGCTTACCTGGCAAAATGAATGTCCACCAGGTTTCTGCACTGTTAATGTATTTTTCCCTTATTTAGAGGTCAATAGTTTATGAACATTTGAATATGGTACCACTTCTGAAATTTTGTCTAGTAATTCCAATATTTCCCAATGGACTTTTCTTCATGATTGCTGTCTTGAGACAAAGTTTTAAACTGTAGTCCTAGCTACCTCAAACTCTCATGTAGCCCAGGCTGACCTTGGACTCACTGCAATCCTCCTGCTTCAGCTTCCTAGGTGCTGGGGTTAGTGACAAATGCTAAGACACCTGGATACCAGTATAGAGGTGTTTTTGTTTGTTTGTTTTTTGTTGTTGTTTTGGTTTGGTTTTTCAAGACAAGGTTTCTCTGTGTGACATTCCTTGCTGTCCTGGAACTCGCTTTATAGACCAGGCTGGCCTTGAACTCACTGGGATCTGCCTGCTTCTTCCTCACAAATTCTGAGATTAAAGATGTGTGCCAAAGACGTCAGATCCCACTGAAGCTACAGTTATAGGCAATTGTGTGTGACTTGATGTAGGTGCTGGGAACCAAACTTGCTCTAAACTTCTGACACATCTTTCCAGCCTCTATTGTTAAATGTATTTGTTTATTGTACATGGGTCTAGCTAGACTTACTCTGCCCTGCCAGCCAGCTCCAAATTCACAATACAGAGACTTATTAATTATGAAAGCTTGACTGATAGCTTAGTCTTGTTTCTAACTAACTCTTATAACTGTAATTAACCCATATCTTTTAATCTACTAATTTATGTAGCTTGGTTACCTTTACTTTATAACGCCATTCTGCTTGTTCTATGTCCTGGTGACTCTTCCCTTCACAGTGTCCTCTGTGCCTAGAAATCCTCCCTAGCCATTGACCATTCAGCTTTTTATTAAACCAGTCAGAGTGACATATCTTTACACAGTGTAATCAAATATCTCAAAACACATGGGTGTTTTGCCTACATGTATTCTGTGCACAAAACATGTACCTGGTGCCCATAGAGGGCAGAAAAGGATATCCAATTCCCTGGAACTGGAGTTACAGACAGTTGTGAGCTGCCATGTGGGTGCTGGGATTAAACTTGGCCCTCTAAAAGAGCAGCCAGTGCTCCTAATCATCTCTCCAGTCCCTTGACTAAAAAAATTTTGGGAATAGGAAATATTTCCAGGAGGTATACCAAATGAAAATAATCTACATTACAGCAGCAGTGACTAGTTAGCACCCATCTTGGCTATGACAGAGAGTAGAAACTGAAGAGATGACATTGGTGTCGAGGACAGCACTGGGAAAGAATGAAGGAAAGGACACAAAAAGAGACTGGGGGAGCGGAGCGGCACGCCGCTGAGGCAGGTGGGAGCGGAGCGGCACGCCGCTGAGGCAGGCGGGAGCGGAGCGGCTCGCCGCAGAGGCAGGCGGGAGCGGAGCGGCTGGCGGCGGCTGAAGCGCAGTTGTAATAAAGACCAGAAACTGAGCTATTACCCGCCGAAGAGTTAGTGAAAACAAGATCTTAATCAAGAGCTTGGAACAGGGACGCCTTTAATCCCAACACCCAGAGAAGGAGCCATCTCTGTGAGAC
>CABHPP010096653.1:0-14350 GCA_902168425.1 Peromyscus attwateri | reverse complement strand
GTGGCCGTGAAGTCCACTTGGGCCCTGAAGACAGCAGGCTTCCTGACAATGCTTGTGGCCACGGTGGGTATGGTGTGCACGTGACGTGTGGGAGACACAGTGAAGCAGACCCATCAAGCCATGACTGAAGGCGTGCTTTTCATCACAGCGGGCTGCACCTCCTTGGCAGCATGCTCTTGGATGGTCATCAGACTGTCACAGGCCTTTATAATCCCAACCCCCATGACTGCTGAGTGTGAGTTTGGCCTGCCATCTTTACTGGCCAGACAGCATCTGCTGTGGTCCCTAGGAGGCAGCTGCTCTCTTGCTCCGTTCCTGACAATGAAATCAAATCTGTGCACGATACACCCAGCCTCTACCCCAAGCTGAATTCTACCAAGTAGTGTGTGTGAGCTGGGGCTCAGCTTGTGGGTAAGGTGTGGGACAAAGGCCTCCCGGTCATTCCCTGAACACCATGTACAATTCTCTGGGGGTGGGGAGAGAGAAGGTAGGGAAGATAAGATGTGGGGAGGGTGTGCCTTTTGTCCAGTAACAAAAACTAAGTCTTGTGGGGGTCAGGAGTATATGGATAGAACAGCTTTAGAAAACAGATATGGAAGCCAGCATGATGAATCCCAGCGCTGGGGAGGTGGAGGCAGGAGGATGCCCATTCAAGGCTAACATGAGCTACACAGTAAGTTCAAGGTCAACCTAGGCAATATGAGACCCTGTCTGTAGAGGAGGAGGAGGAAGAAAAGGAGGAGGAAATAAAAGCCAGAAATGGAACCGTTACTGATTAACTACAGGTTAAATTAAAAATATAAAAGTATAGATGAGGCCGGGCGGTGGTGGTCCACACCTCTAATTCCAGCACTTGAGAGGCAGAGTCAGGCGGATCTCTGTGAGTTCGAGTCCAGCCTGGTCTACAGAGTGAGTTCTGGGAAAGGCTCCAAAGCTACACAGAGAGACCCTGTCTCGAAACAAAACAAAACAAAAACAACAAAAAAAAGTATCAATGATATTTTCGAGTATTTGTATACTGTGTGAAGATATATTGCTGTGATTGGTTTAATAAAGAGCTGAAAGGCCAATAGGTAGGCAGGAGGTAGAGGCGGGACTTCCTGGCAGAGAGAGGAAGTAGGAGGAGATAGTCGGGGCACAGAAGAGACACCAGGGAGGCACGGAGAATGGGAAGTACGGAATCAAAGAAAGGTAAAAAGCCACGTGGTAGAACACAGATGAATAGGAATGGGTTAATTTAAGTTATAAGAGCTGGTTAGGAGCAGGCGTAAGCTAGAGGCCAGGCTTTCGTAAGTAAGTAAAGTCTCTGTGTTGTTTTCTTTTTGTGTGAGCTGGCGGCCCAAAGAAAAATTCATCTACAAGATGATGTTACAGAAGAATATGCAGTGATGAGAAAGGAAGCACAAAAATACCGCTAAACAAACAAACAAAAGGGTGTGTGTGGTGTGTGACAGTAAAAATACCAATAAACACTATGTAAGAATGGTTCTATTTCTGTCAATATCGGTGGGTATAAACACGGATATGCAGTATGTGGAGAACATGCTAACAGTAGTTATCCTCGGTCAGTACGGGTTTTTGTTTCATTTGCTTGTTTGAGGGGCAGAGGACTTCACGCTGTAGTCCAGACTAGCCAGCATTCATGGCAAGCTCCCGCTCAGTCTCCAGGAGGCCGGGACTGCAGCTACCAGGCATCATTGAATTTTAAGGTTTGGTTTTTGACTTAAAACTTCTACAGTTGTACATGGTGGTGGTGGCACACACCTTTAATCCCCGCACTTGGGAAGCAGAGGCAGGTGGATCTCTGTGAGTTAGAGGCCAGCCTGGTCTACAGAGCGAGTTCCAGGACAGCCAGGGCTACATAGCGAGACCCTGTCTAAACAATAACAACAACTACAACAAAAAACTTCTTCCAAAATAAAAAGACCTCTTTTTTTTCTTTTCTTCTGAGACAGGGTTTAAAAAAATCAAACCAGAAAATCTAATGTTCTTGTTGTTTTTATTTTTTGAGACAGTCACTATGTAGTCCTGACTGGCTTGGAACTCACTATGTAGACCAGGCTGGTCCTGAACTCAGAGATTCTCCTGCTTCTGCCTCCACTGTGCTGAGGTTAAAGGTGTGAGATACCACACGCAGCCCAGAAAATCTGAAGTTTTTAAATAAAGAGATTAATATCCTTATTTTTCAACATGGGGGAGGTTTCAGTGCCCAGGAGACCCCCCTCCCCCAGACTGTCCCCAGACAACAAATACACAGTTGCTTACATGTTGAATGAAATGAATTTTATGTGCTGATATGGAAAGATCTCCAAGGCTCAAAGGTAATTTTTTTTTCTTTTTTTTCTTTTTTTTTTTTTTTTTTTGATTGTTTTTCTCTGTGTAGCTTTGCGCCTTTCCTGGAACTCACTTGGTAGCCCAGGCTGGCCTCGAACTCACAGAGATCCGCCTAGCTCTGCCTCCCAAGTGCTGGGATTAAAGGCGTGTGCCACCACCGCCCGGCGGTAATTTTTTAAAAAGCACAAAATAATATGTATAGTATGCGAACATATGTATGAAAAATGTATGTGTGCTGACTAGTTTTATGTCAACTTGATACAAGCTACAGTAATCTGACAGGAGGGAACCTCAATTGAGAAAATGCCTCCATAAGATCCAGCTGTAGCCAAGTCTGTGGGGGCATTTTCTTAATTAGTGATTGTTGGGGAAGGAACGGCCCAGCCTATGGTGGGTGGTGCTGTCCCTAGGCTGATGGTCCTGGGTTCTATAAGAAAGCAGACTGAGCAAGCCAGTAAGCAGCACCCCTCCATGGCCTCTGCATCAGTTCCTGCCTTCCAGGTTCCTGCCCTGACTTCCTTCGGTGATGAACAGCAATGTGGACTTGTAAACCAGATAAACCCTTTCCTCCCCAACTTGCTTTTGGTCATGGTGTTTCATCACAGCGATAGTAACTCTAATTAAGGCAGTAGGCATGTACATGTGTGCTTCATTGTAAATGTATATAATGCATGCTTGTACATATGTACTTGATTCTAAGTGAATATAATGTATAGATGTATGCATGTACTTGGTTGTAAGTGTATATAATGTATGCATGTACTTGATTGTAAGTGTATATAATGTATACATGTATGCATGTACTTGGTTGTAAGTGTATATAATGCATACATGTATGCATGTACTTGGTTTTAAGCACATATAATGTTTTTGGAAGTGTCCACAGAAACTGGCAGTGGTGTTTTTCTGAAAGAAGACTACGGATGAGAAGTACAAAGGAATATTACTTTTCCTTGTAAATTTTCTATTATTTGAAGTTTGTTACATGTTCCTGTAAGACTTATTGAAAGTTTAAATTAACACAAGATGGGCCGTGTGTGGTGGCACCTGTCTTTAATCCCAGCACTCAGGAGGCAGAAGAGGCGGATGTCTGTGAGTTCAAGGCCAGCCTGGTCTACAGAGCGAGTTCCAGGACAGCCAAGGCTGTTACACAGAAAAACCCTGTCTTGAGGGAAAAAAAATTATAAGATGAGCAAGGCATGGTGATACACGCCTGTAACCCCAGTACTCAGGAGGCTGAGGCAGGAGGCTTGCCGTGAGTTCAAGACCAGCCTAAGCTACATATTAAGGTTGTCTGAAAAAGAAGAAATAAAAGTGAAGGCAATTGTAAAATGATAAAAAGTTATGTGAAATATTTAACGGGGCTGTGAGTATAGCTCAGGGTTAGAATGCAAGCTTAATGTGCAAGGGCCTGGACTCCTCTTTAGCACCTTCCAAAAACATAAATACATATAGTTTATGATACAGTTGTATTAAACTTTATATATACGTATGCCAAGAATAAATGGAATCCTGGGTATAGTGGCCCGTGCCTTTAATCCTATCCCTTCAGGAGGCTGCAGCAGAGGAATCTCTGTGAGCCTGAAGTCAGCCTAGGCTACAGAGGGAGACCCCGCCTCAAAGGTGGGGGCGGGGAAGCAACAGGCTGGCTCACAGGGTGAAGACATGCACCACACCGCTAAGCATGAACTTCTGAGTTTGATCCCCGGAACACACGCAGGAAATGAGAACTGACTCCTGCAAGTGGTCCTCTGACCTCCTGGCTGCTGTGGCATGCAGACACATGCCTACACACACACACACAGAATAAAATTAAAATGTAATTTTAACGTTTTTAAAAAGCTAAAAAAAAAAAAAAGCAAAAAAACCAACAAAAATAAAAAGCAAACGAATCAAAGAACAACAATAACAAAAGTAGAAACAAACATCAAATAGTCATTCTTTTTTTTAGAATGTTAATAAGATTGGTTTTTTTTGGCACCCTCTATGTGCTCTTCTTTGTAACTTTGCCAACAGTTACAATGTATTAGGTTTATAATTATATAGTTTCCAATGTTATTAAAGAAAAAAAAATCTACTTTAATTCTTTAACTGTAACGCACATCCATGTCTCCACCACCCAGTGGCCAGAAACAGAAACAAAGCATGTCTACTTCAGACCGATGACGTTCCTCCCTTCTCCACCAATGATCTCTGGCCATGCTGCCTAGAGCCAGGCACCCAGCCAAGGGGGTTAAATATAACCCTCCAGCCAGCCTGGCCCCTCCCACCCCACCCCCCACCCCCGGGAACACGGGTACCAACACACTCAAATCTACACACACTCCATTCAAAACATTCCCAGCGGTAGGATTACAGAAAGCGCTAGATGGATAAAATGGAGGGCGCTCTCCAAGTGCTGAAGCCGAGGAGTGCCTGGGATGCCTCTTTCTTGAGCCCAGGCTGGAAGGGAGGGGCTCTTGGGTCTGTGAGGACAGAAGAGCTAAGAAATGGGTGCATTGACCAATCCTGCGATGAGCCATGACATGTTATAGTTTCATGACTTCCTTATTCTTTTGTTTGTTTGTTTGTTTTGTTCGTTCGGGTTTGTTTTTTGGGTTTTTTTTTGTTTTTGTTTTTTTGTTTTTGTTTTTTTTGAGACAGGGTTTCTCTGTGTAGCTTTGGCTGTCCTGGAACTCACTCTGTAGACCAGGCTGGCCTCGAACTCACTCTGTAGACCAGGCTGGCCTCGAACTCACAGAGATCTGCCTGGCTCTGCTTCCCGAGTGCTGGGTTCAAAGGCGTGCGCCACTGCTGCCCGGCTGCTTCCTTATTCTTGTCTGGGCCCTCAGCTCCACATCAACTCCAGTTTCTAGCTCTTTTTTGTTGGTTTTGGTTTTTGTTTTGTTTTGTTTTGTATGTAGCCCAGTAGCCCCGCCTGGCCTCAAATTGTCAATCTTCCTGAATGCATCTTCTAAGTGCCGAATCCTAAGATTTTCGTCAGCTAGCCACGGTGGTACGTGCCTATAATCTCAGTGCTTACGCAGCTGAGGCAGGGGGATCACCAAGAATTTGGAGTCAGTCTGAGCTACGTATCATTTTTGTTTGTATGCTGTGGGGCTTTGTTTTTGTTTTTCGTTTTGTTTTGAGGCAGGGTTTCACCGTGTAGCCCTGACTGTCCTGGAGCTCACCGAGCTCTGCCTGTCTCTGCTCCCTGAGTGCACCACCCCCTACCCTGTAGTGTGTAATAAAGGATCATTATCGGAAAGTAAGGAAATTAGCCCCAGAGCTGGTAAAATCCCCTTGATTGTTTGACAGGAACTTGCTAGGTAGCCCAGGCTAGTCCTCCTCCAGTCTTCCAAGCACTGTAATGAGAACCAGGCCACCATGCTCCTGCTAGAAAACCATTCCTGACGTCCACTGCTGCCTCTGCCCCGGCCTCTCCTTAAGTTGCATATCACCACCCAGATCTAGGATTTCCCCAAGAACAATGCCCCCTCCAAATCCCCGACACCAAACAGAGTCTCGAGCACAAGCTACTTTTCATGTTTGTTGAATAAACAGATATTGGTGAGAAATAAGATACTAGTGGTTTGGATGAATCCACCCATAAGAGGGCAAAGTGCTTAGCGCTTCAAATTTCACTGTGCAGAGACAAAATGCATAAAGATAACATTTTTGATTTATTTTATGTGTATGAGTGTGTGTTTACATGTATGTGTATGTATGTATGTATGCATGTATGTGTGTGTACCTTGTGCACGCCCAGTGCGTGTAGAGAGCAGAAGAGGGCAGCTGATTCCCCGGAACGGGAGCCAATGCTCTTCACCTCTGAGCCATCTCTCCAGCAATCCCCTTCCCCGCTTGTTTTTCTAGACACGGTCTCTCTGTGGAGTCCAAGCCGGCCTCAAACTTTCAATCTTCCTGCCTCCTGCCTGTGCTAGGACTCACAGGGTGTGCACCACAGGGTGTGTTCAGCTAACTTTTAACTGTTATCAGGAGTTTATTTGGGGCACAGGGGCACACACCTGCAATACCACTCAAGAGGGTAAAGCTTGAAGGTTTCCTTAAGTTTGAACTTGAACCACCCTGGACTACACAGTGAGTTAAAAGGCTGGCCAGGGACACACAGTAAAAAGCTGTTTCAAAAAATAACAAACAGGGGCTTGGTGAGACGGCTCAGTGGATGAAGGCGTCCGCTGCCAGGCCTGAGTTCCATTTGCAGGACTCCCTTGGTGGAAGGAGAGAGCTGCAAATGTCCTCTGGCCTGTGCTGGTGTGCTCTGGCATGTGTGCCCCGCCCCATAAATAAGTCAGCGTAATTTTAAAATAGGACAGAAACAGGCTGGGGAGTGACTCAGGAAGGTCACTTGCTGTGCAAGGACCTGAGTTCATGGCTCTGGCACCCACAGAAAACCTGGGCATGGCTGTGTGTGCCTGTGACCTCAGTAGTGAGAGGCAGAGACAGGTGGACCCCAGGGCATCACTGGCCACCAGGCTAGCCTTGAGGGTGGGCTTTAGGTTCAGGAAGAGACTGTCTCAAGGAAATAGGTGGCCAGCAACAGAGGAAGACACAGATGTCCTCCTTTGGCCTCTGTGTGTGGACAAATGTGCAAGCTCACTCTCTTAAACACATTATTTGTACATACACATGCATATAGTACATATATTCCCACTCTCCAAATAAAATAAATAATGGATATGATAATCTTAGGAGGTATTATTATTATTATTATTATTATTATTATTATTATTATTATGGTTTTTTCAAGATGGAGTTTCTCTATGTGACTTTGGAGTCTGTCCTGGATCTCACTCTGTAGCGCAGGCTGGCCTCGAACTCACAGAGATCCACCTGGCTCTGCATCCCGAGTGCTGGGATCAATGTCGTGCACCACCACGCCTGGCTGGGGGTGCTGGAGGTAAGTGTTTATTCTCTTCACTTTATAAATGAGGAAACTGGGGGTCAGAGTAGTTTGCCCACAGTCACACAGCTATGAACCAGTGAGCACGGCTTCAAACCCACACGGTTCTGACTGCACACCCGTACCCAAAGTGACCAAGGACCTGCAAATGTCAGCCCCACGTGGGATCCTCCTCATGGCTCTGCCCTTACTGCCTCATGCTCTCCCGGGCTGTATTTCTCGAAGTGTTTTCAAGTACAACTAGAGCCTTTCCTCACGCCCTTGTCCAACCTCAACCCCATTTCAGAAGCGCTTCTCCCCCGAATCCTTTCAGAGGGCCGTTTTCACCCTCTCCTCCTCCAGGTAACTGCACACTCCACTAACGGCAAGGCCTCCGAAGCCAAGTACCCGCTCCGTTAGAAATACCCCTGCAGAAGTCTCTCCACCTCTGAGCTGCTCTCTCCCAGCCCTGCAGGCTCCACGCTCCTGCAAGCCTTCCCCAGGGGCTCTCCCTGCAAAGTCCCACAGCCAGGGCGCCACGCTGTCTCGGAACCCACTCTGAGCTTGCCTTCATCACTGGCACAGGAAAGGTCCCAGCACCTCACTGTGGTTTTCCATCACATGTGCTGTTTGATGCTAATGGGGAGCACAAGATTAGGGGTTCCAGGACCTGTTCAGTCGTCAAGAAAGCACTCGGTAGAACCCAAACTTGAAGCCCTATTCTATAGTGACACCCCTGGGTATTGTTGCCATGGCAATGCTTGAGAGACACTAGCCACAGTGAACATTGCCTCAGCTCTCCATTTTCCTTCATGACCCTCCCCTCAAAGCTAAAGAGAACCTTGCTTTCCCTTCAGAGACCACAGGACCCTCAAAGTCATGATGGTGGTACCTGCCTGTAATCTCAGCACTCAGGAGGCTGAGACAGGATGGAGAGTCTGAGTCCAGCCTGGAATATACCTAGAGTCTCAGACCATCCTGAGACACATAGGAAGGCCTGTCGCAAAACCAAAACAAAACAGAACCGGGTCAGGGAGACGGTTCAGTGGGTGAAGGTGCTGCCAGGTGTGGTGTTAGTTCAAGCCCAGGACCCACATGGGGGTGGGGGGAGAGAGCCGACTCCCGAAAGCTCTGACCCTCCGGTGTGTGCTGCGGCACATGCACAGCCGCCACCACATCACAGGCACAAAATAAATAATGTCATAAAACAAAATACAAACAAGCCAGGCGGTGGTGGCGCACGCCTTTAATCCCAGCACTTGGGAGGCAGAGGCAGGCGGATCTCTGTGAGTTCGAGGCCAGCCTGGGCTACCAAGTGAGTTCCAGGAGAGTCAAGGCTACAGAAAGAAACCCTGTCTCAAAAAACAAAAACAAAACAAACAAACAGAAAACAGAATTCACCTAACTTTTGAGAGGCCCGAGGAAAGAAGCTTTGGACAGTTGGAAAGGAGAGAGAGAGATTTTGATTGAAACTGATTGATCCCTTGCCGTCACCCCTCCCCCACATCGGGCAGTGGCCCAGGCTGGAACAAAGACAGGAAAAGCCAGAGAGACACCTAAATGAGTTCAGGTGAAAAAAAGTCAGACTGGATTCTAAGTGTGAAGAGAGCAAAGCAAGGCAGAAGAGCACACACAGGCCGCGCCCCAGGCAACCTCCCACTATGACTCAGGCTGCTGACTTTGTCGAATCCCACCCTCGAGGTTCCCGAGAGAAGTCAGGGAGTGGGGGTAAAGACAGGCCCACGGGACTGTCTCCATCTTGATGCTCTACGGTCCGCAAGCCGATGCAGCCCAGGGAGAGAAGGGCCCCGGAAGCCCAGAGCAAGCTATAGTGCTGAGAGGAGAAGGGAGAGCCGGCACAGGAGCGATCCTCTCCCAACCAACCCCGGCTTGTCTTCCCTCACCTTCCCAGACACTCTGAAGTGGCTTCTTCCACTGATCACCGGGCTGTTCCCCACACACTGGCTCCCAAAGAGAGCTAGAGGAGAAAATGAGGGGCGGGAGTTGCCATTGCCTGACTGGAACCTCCAAGGGCCTCCTCAGAATCCTCTCCCCGATAGATAAACCATCCTTCAGCAGAGTGGAGAACTAAAGTCCAGAAGGCGAGCAGCTCTCAGGATGCTGCCTGAGACAAAATGGCCCCCTGTGAGAACGCACATCTTGAGTTAGAGACTAGCAGGAGGGCTTGGGCAAGGGAAGGTTCAGAATGAGACAAAGGTGCAGCCCTGCCAGTATCAGCAGGCCAGTGAGGAGGCCAGCTCCAGAGCTGAGCTAGAGGCTGCATTACCAGGGGACCACGGACTTCTTTTCGCCCGACTCTTTCCCCATCCCTGGCGTCTTTCCTGTTTAGCTGGACTAAAGACAGATGAGACCCTCAACCCTTCCTCCCGACAGCACAGGCCAGGACCCATCCTACACACCAAGATGGCCCACAGAACCTAAGGAGTCCATCTTTGTATAATGGATAAACCCAGAACAATGAAGTCAGCTTTAAAGTAGATGCCCTTAGTACATTTGTTTCCCAGGACCACCCTCTCCTGTTGTTCAGTCTTTACAACTTAAAGGGGCCTCAGAGTGCAAAGCCCCCCGGGCCCCCCTTAAAGCCTGCTAGCCAGGTTACTCAGAAAGAGAGAGATCCCCAGAGTTGATCAGGGCTTTCTTTTAACCTGGCCACACTGACCAAACAAAGCCTAGGTCCCTAAGGCAAAACAGAGTGCCCTCGTGTAGCCAAAGTGGCCAGCTGAGCTCACTATGTGAGGAGAGTATGACAGGCTAGCGTAGGAGCTTGGGGCTCCCTCAGAAACATGTTTACAAAAGTCCTCTTTTCCCGAACTCAGAAGGTCCAGGTGTCTGTTCCCTTTCTGGTTGCGTTACGCCCAGCACCGTGGACTAAGATGCAGAAGAACCACCCTGACCTTGAAGAGTGCCCTCATGGATCCCCTTCCCTTCCAAAACCAGCCACGGTTTCTTGGCTCAGGACCCCGAAAACCCTGCAGAACTCAGCCCCAGATCCTCTCACTCCACTCACAGCCTGAAGTCCCTTTAGGCCATCACAGACAAGGGTCTGGAACAGAAATCTGGGGAGGCAAGGTGACAGGCACAAAGGGAAATCATGTGAGTTTTGTAATCACAGACTTGAGTCCAGTTCTGTAGACTTAACTATGGGTTCTCAGCATGACCTTGAGAAAGTCACTCAACTTCCTTGGGCCTCAATCTCCTAATCTGTAAAATGGAAATATGAACACTACTTCAGACTACAGCTTTGAGAATTCAGTACCAAACGCAGATTACCAAGTACACCGTAAGTATTAATAATGCTCCTGAAGATTTCCATGGAGAAGGGCCGCCATGATGAGGTAGCAGTCAACTACTACATTTTATTGGATCTTCAAGACTGAGACGAATAAGCAAGTATGAATGAACTCGGGGTTTGGGGAGTCTGAAATTCTCCTGACACTATCCTTGGGATAGAAAGGCAGACGCGTCCTTGGGGTTCTCGAGGCTACCTCCTCAACTGGGTGTGGCATGCATCGATGTGTTTCTTTCCCAGAAAACCGTTCATCAGACCTGCACCCTCCCCCCCCAAGTCCAGGCAGCAACTACTTCAGGTGATGATGAAGGGCTGGTCCTAGAATCCACTACCATTCATCCCTCCATGGAGACCCTAGACTTCCCATTTCTGATCTAGCCCACCCACTAATCTTCCCCTCCCTTGGTGGAGGTTAGGGTAGAGATGCCAGCCAATAACAAAGGGAAAACGCGCTTTCTCCCGCGGGGGGGGGGGGGGGGCCAGGGAGGGAAAACATCCCCAAAGCAGGGAACTGGCTCTAAGGGGTGGGAACATTCCGAGAGAGTGGCAAAGACAAGTTGGGGCTCCCGAGGACGAGGAAGGAGCCCCCTCCCACTCCGCAGAGACTTGGCTGCGGGCCTAGGCAGGCCACACCCAGCCATCCTGATGCAGGGGGAGAGGAGGGGCTGCGGCGGATGGAGGGTGAGCAGCCCTGGAGCCGCTGCTGCAGAATGGCAGGCGTAAGGGGCTAAGTCTCGAAGGTGAAAAGATGCTTGCATCCCGCCCCCTCCTCTAATTTCCTCCGGATGCAGGCAGCACTCACCCCAATAATGACGCTGTCGTCCCCTTGGAAAATGGGGATGAACTTGTCCCCCCGCAGAATCTCCGCCTGGTTCAGGGGCCGAAATCGGCAAAGCACCTTGATGCTGCATTCGTTGTTGGTCTCCGCCATGGTGGTCGCCGACGAGGGGCTGGGGCAAGTCTTGGGCTGCACGGGGTGTAGCGTGTGCTCCGGAGGGAGGGAGCGCTGAGCGGGGGTCGAGGCGGAGGGCAGGCGATCTGTCGCGGGGGCCAAGGAAGCAGCCGGGACGCCCGGGCGAAGGCGCGCTCTGGATCTCCTGCGGCACTGGATGCGGGCGACCTGGGCGTCTGGTCCTCTCGCCGCGCTGTGCCTCTCCGCCCCTCGCGCTGCAGCCGCGCTGCGGGCCTGGGCGGGGCGCGCAGGAGCAGCGGGGGCGGGGTTTCCTTCGCGGGGGGTGATCCACGCTGGACAGCGACCACCCAAAGGTGGAGTTTGGCTCACCTGGCTCCTCGGCCCTTAAGGCTCGCGGACAACCATGTCCTCACCCCTTCCCCGCACAACTCACCCCGCTACAGGCGACCCCGTTTGTTCCTTCTCAGACTCCACCTACAGGAACGGATAAGGAGACTAAGGTGGGCCTGTGGTCTGCCTGGGGAAGAGCACCAACAGGCCTTCCACGCCCTTGATTCCAGAACATCCCCCCAGACCCATTACAGTCCTCTTTCCGTATTTAAATCACACTCGTCATCGCCCCATCCCCACCCCCCAGCCTCTTTCCCGCTGCCCAGATGTACACAGGAGCCAGCCAGGCTTCTCAGGCGTCGAGGGTGCGCATCTATGGAAGTGGTGTCCAGGTCCCATGCCTTGGAGAAATGGCTGGAAGGTCTAGATTACTCCCCTCCCTTTCTTCACGGAAAGTGCCACCGTCTGGTGATGATCAGGTCCCCAAATAGAGTAAAGCCAAACTATCTTCTGGGCCATCAGCATTCACAGGCAGATGGAGTCCTCAATGATGCCTTTGAGGTTGGGGCTTGGGATACAAACTGGCAGGAGTAGCTTTTGCAAGAGAAAGGGAGTCTAAAAGCCTGAGGGAAGGGTGATGAGGAGAACAAAAGGTCAGAGGTACTGTGCGAGGATCTTCCAGGGCAAGCAGCTACATTTGGGTCTCAGACGGGCTTAGGTATCTGTGTGTATTTACTGTCCTACTTCCCTTTGGGTAGGCTCCCAACAACCCAGTCCCTTTCTCGAGCCAGTCTTTTCTTCTCCCAGTTTCCTGGTCAAAAGAAAAGAAAAGAAAAACCCAGGCCCAGAGACTTCTTGTCCTCCCTCCTGTTGGGTCAAGCTCCACTGCAGCCCCTGAACAGAAACGTCCAGAGCTGGCCAAACTGATTTTGCTCAATGTCACAGCCTCTGCTCGCCAACAGAGAAGGAGGCTGCTGCGAGACTTGAGGTTTTAGCCAAGAGGAGGAGCGGGGTATGGGAGAAGGCAGGAGGGGGGTGGAGGCCTTTGCTCAGAAATTGGCCAGTGTCTAGGGTCAGTTAGGCACTATGGGGCAGGGGCAAGAGTGAGATGAGTGGCCTAGACAAACAAACCCACACCGACCAGGAACCACCTGAACTGGGCCTCCACCACTCAGACACCTTGACTCTTAAGGGAACCGAAGGAAAGGAGTCAAAGGCTGCATAGGAGAGTTCGGGATCATGGCGACAGAGGCCGAGGCTTGGGCACAAGCCAGGTACCAGAATGACAATGAGTCCTAACTCAGGAACTCTACGGTCCGTTGTCTGGCACTACTTCTGAGGGTTGCAGCATCTGGACAGCTCAGGAAATATACCAACATCCAGCCTCTAGAAGCAAAAAAGTGGCATCCTTAGTGAAATGGCTTTAAAAATGCCAGTCCAGGGGCTGGAGAGATGGCTAAGCGCACTGGCTGTTCTTCCAGAGGTCCTGAGTTCAATTCCCAGCACCCACAAGGTGGCTCACAACCATCTGTAATGAGATCTGGTGCCTTCTTCTGGCCTGCAGGCATACATTGTTAATATTCTGATCCCGCCCTTGCCAGGCTCTCTCTCTCTTCTCTCTCTCTCTCTCTCTCTCTCTCTCTCTCTCTCTCTCTCTCTCTCCCTTCCTCCTCCTCTCCTTCCCTCCATGTGTGCACCCCTCAACCCCTCTTTCTCTCTTCTTTAAAAAACAAAGAAAAAAAAGGAAAAAGAAAAAATGTCAGTCCAGCCAGGCAGTGGTGGCGCATGCCTTTAATCCCAGCACACGGGAAGCAGAGGCAGACAAATCTCTGTGAGTTCGAGGCCAGCCTGGGCTACAGAGTGAGTTCCAGGAAAGGCACCAAAGCTAGACAGAGAAAGCCTGCCTCAAAAAACCAAAAAGGAGGCTCCCTGGTCAGAGACAAGTTCAGTGGGTATGCACACACATACCCATAAGTTCTTATACAGCTGCATCAATCTTCAAAGAACTTTCTTTTATTTTAATTTTTGAGATGGGGTGGGGGTGGGGTCCTCTCCATGTAGCTCGGGCTAGCCTGAAACTTGGTATGTATGTAGTCCAGGCCATTCTTACATTCCTCCTGCCTCAAGCTCCCAAGTGCTGGGAGTATGTGTGAGCACCACCATGTCTGGCTTGAGAACTTCTTTTTATCCTGGGTATGTCTTTGTATTTCTCTACCAGATAATGATGGCAGTAGTACACAGTAGGCTTTATATCTGTTTGTCCGTCCTTCTCCTCCTCTTCGGCTGTTGTCTCAAGACAGGGTTTCTCTGTGTAGCTCTGGTTGTCTCTGCCTCCCAAGTACTGGGATAAAAGGCATGCACCACTACGCCCCACTTCTCTTGTGTTTTAAAAATGGGTCAGTGAGATGGCTCGGCAGGTACAGGGGCTTGCCAACAAACCATGACCTGAGTTTGATCCCCAGGTCCCTCATGGTGGGGAGAAAAGACAGACAAGTAACAGTTGTCCACTGACCTCCAAACTCATGTAGAGGCACTCGAATGCATGCACACACACACACACACACACACACACACACACACA